>SJJU01010566.1:0-11599 GCA_012932125.1 Conopomorpha cramerella | reverse complement strand
ATTTCTGCCGTGTTGTGCGCTGCGGTCGTTATCTCTCTGCCACTACTCGCTTTGCACATAGCCAATATACCCGGTTAACAATATTGAGTTATAATGTCTGTGCACGTTTCATTAAAAAATGATATAATTAGCATTAACCTATATTATAGCTAGTTGTGCCATCGAGTAGTGCCATGCGGAACACGCTATCTTTGAATAGAAAATAAAGCAATATTACTTGTGCTCCCCGTCCCGCGCGCACCTGCTGCCTCCCTTACCCCGTGGGCGTTCCGCTAGTTACGTGGTTTGCCTATCAAAGGACAATAGGTCTCATAGAAATATCTACTGGGATTGGTCAATATTATCATCCTTTAACAGCTACACCGCCAATATCTAGGTCATCTGTGTAAAATGATCCTGTGAGTGTTAATTGCCAAAGTCCTCCGAAACAACTTGATCGATTTTGAGTTTTTATACGTGTATTCGTTAGGAAAGCGATTAGGTCAGGTAGTGTAAACAGGTTAATTTACATCAGTCAGATATGTATACTAGTGGATACTGCGCGAATGAAATCGCGGGACATCCATTAGTATAAAATATTGTTTACGAAATAGTACGTAAAAAAAGAAATAATTTTGGAACAGTCACCACTCGAATAACAAGAATTAGACAAAAACAAAAGAAAGAAAACAAATCACCTCGTTTCAATAATTTTATTTACTAAAGAAAAGGAATACATTATATCCTTTGCTAAAATATTTAGCATACAATGTTGAAATGAGAAAATTATTATAATAATAATATCATCGTTACGGAATGTGAAAAATGCAAAAAGTATCACAAATAATATTTTGTCCCCAAAAAAATCTTACCCAACTTTTACGTCGCATGTTGGTATCCATATTATGAGTTGACTCGTGCATTTTTCACTTCCGTCAAAGCCCTATATTTTATCTAGGTTTTATAAAAATTGCACACTATAATGTAGATGCGGGCTCGTAGTTTTTTTTTCACAAAACAATGTACGTGGTAAAAAGTAATTTTCACTTACATCTATGGAGTGTTTAGAAGCCAAACGAATGCGGTCTTACATTACCCTACGGCGTATTATAAAAAAGTTGACGTGTCCTAAGTAATTACTATGTCAATGAAAAGTTAGATGAGATTACGAGTATTAAGATAAATGTATCGAAACTATAGAAGAATGCCTATATAATGTATTAGAGATAATATTTTGGAGTGACGAATATATCACGGAACAAAGAGGAGGTATTTGTCACTCCGAAATAACGATGTGAAACAACCTAACTGAGGCCCCGATACTACAATACATTTTGTATGTGACTCTATGGTGCAGTATAACATCCATTGCTGCTATTGGTGTTACTCTCGTCAATCATAGTGAATGCGACACATCAATGAATGCTAATGTCTTCACAAAATGATTTGTAGTATTAGTGCTCCTGGGCGGTAACTAGATGTAAATAGAGACTATTATGTACCGGCAGTTCGCGAACGCTAGTAATAAATTTTGTACAAACAGGTCCAGTGTTACCGAACCGCAGGTACAATGTGGGCTAAAGGCACGCTAAATGAAAAAGCTAAGTACATAGTTAGATTATTCGTACCGCAAAACTACTGAACTTGTTTTGTTTTTATAATTCAGCTACAATATTTTGTCGACTACGGCGTAGACACGGTGCTACGTTATAGGCTACGAAATTCCGTAGTCATGCACGGAGTTTGTAATTTAACAGTGTTTTGCTTTCTTTTGCTTGTAGATAGAAAATAAAATCTCGTGAAAGGTGTAATTCTTATATTTAGCGGTCTGTTTTTCAATAGTTTTGTAGTACGAATATACTTTTGTTCTGTCATAATATTTGGGTTTTTGCAAGACTCCTATAACTATAGAATCAAGTGATTGAGGCACTTCCGATAGTTACAGTTTTGCTCTTCTTAACAATGTATGGTGGTCCGAGAACAAACGAACGCTAATGGATTACGAGTACATCCTATTATAAATATCTAATGGTGTTCCTATAGGAAACGCTGAATGTGCTAAATATTACAGTTCACTAGCACTTAGAATGTTACTTCAGGGTATTATTAATTTAAGCTGTGGTGAAATCTGACTGGAGGCCATTTTGGATAATTTACTTGGACCATTGGACCTGGTAAGAAACCTTACAAAATAGGTTAATCCACGGTAAAAAATGTTTTAATGTCTGTATTAGTACCAAATTAACGTAATCGTGAAAAATTAAGTTGTTTACTTATCCATCCTTAAGCCAAGTTTAGCCTAAGAACATTCTAAGTGCGAACAAACTTGTACAATCAAGCATAAAATCTTGTAATGTACTACGATGATTTTCGAGCGCATTTCGGTTTTTGTCGTATTTTTTCAACGAAAAAGTAATAAGTCTATCACTTTATATTATAGTGAATCATGAATGAATCACTGTAATTAATACGAAAGTACTGAATAATCGAAGATATCTTGTCGAAGTACATTCTAAGATTTTCTAACGAACTTTAAGAACGCAAAGTTCTATTTTAGAATTTAGGACTGGTAGAAAAATATTTCGACAAATTTTTGTTCTCTGACCAAGAATTAGTATTGATGAGTATCCTAGTAGGTGATGCGATAGATTGGGAATAACGCGAGACACTGACGTAATAGATTATACTTAAAATAATTAAATATACTTACTAGCCTTAAATATTAAGTAATAGTCCCGTATGGAACTGTAAAATTACAAATAACAAGTCTTGAATTTCTAATCGCTTCTAAGGCTTCCAAGCTTTGAACAAAAACTAAGCTTCTATACATGACTCTATCCGTAGGTTCCTATATTAATCTTCAATATAATCTATAATCATGTAAATTTATGTTTTTGACTTTTTTTATCAATAAGTACCTAAATATTTTATATATTAAATTGTTATTTTAAGCAAGATCTAGGCGTGGTTACCATCGTTTAAACTTTAAGAGTATAAAATGTTGTACGGTAATTTTAAACATAGGTTTTAATAATGGTTATTGTACATTCTCATCGATATTATAATCATTATTATTATCATAATTATATAAAAAAAAATCAACATTTTAACAATCGCTCCAAAAATTGCCCTCGCGCTTACTCTCTAAACACTTACCTACTTATTTTTTTTTTCAATTTGTTAAATCTAATTTTACATGACAAAACTCGCTATTTACATATACTTACTAGCTTCTCTTACGTATGTGTTTGAAAAACTATATACATTACTTGTACAAAATGTATTCAGTATCACTTTATCGCCATTTTCTAATGTCACTATGTACGTATATATCAGTTTCATTCATGTAACAATAATATACTCTTTTTATGACTTTTAAGGATCCATTTAAAAAAAGAGTTTCCAACTAATTCAACTTTCAGTGTATATTTTGCTGTTACTTAATATGCGGAGGCTTTTGCTGTGTGCTTGCCATCGTATAATTGTATCCAAACATTGATTCATATACATTTACATATACATTTACATTATTCAGTATGTGAAATAAATCGAAAGTTCCTATGGAAAAAAAAAAACGTTATTAATTGTAACAAACGGAAAATGTACGACTTGGGTTAGTTGGAGATACTCTAGGATTAGCTGTCTAATTGGGTAGGAAATTTTTGAACTAACGGCGCTAGTATCGAGTGTCCCAATACTATAATATGATTGGTTCATAATAAAATTCTTATTCAAGAAAATTGACAACTTATGTACCAATCGTGTTGTTCTGGAACAAACTCGATCGATGCCATTGGTTTCTTAGTTTTCGATCTTATTGTAGAATGACTACAATTTATTTGACCAATGTGTTAATTCTACAAGTGACCTAGAGAAAATCAATTTTCCATTGATTCTTATCATACGTAATAAAGTAATCATACATTTTGTACACCATGTATAAATTTAATAAATATTTCAATATGTTTTTCATTGGCAGTGAAAAGCGCACTACTTTAACTTACAATGAGGAAATAAAGTCGTTTATTTTTAATGAATTCATTTAAACAGGATTTAAGAAGCCGGAAAGATCATTCGTTCTTTGTTTTTTTTTTTTTACAAAAATAACAAAATACGGGGCGTAATAATTATGTAATAATACGATGTAGGTATTAATTATTATAATAAATATACTTAAATATTTTTTTTTAATAATTATCTTTGGTATGTGATGGGTATTTACGTGGTTGTAAGTAGGTAATGTGGGAAGTGAGTATACTGTCAAATCAGAACTTTAATTATTAACAAATCTAATGAATAAATGTTCAAAAATTCAAAGTACTTCTGTTCACTTTACAAAAGTGCGTCAATTAGTTAGAAACTACACTAAGGGCGCTCTAATATTAACTTTGTCTATGCCAATCCTATAGATTCAAGCAAGTCATAATCAACCGCTTAACTAGGCACTAAGTTAGATACAAATAGAATTGACATATTTTTACATAATATATCTTAAAATTGTCAACAATGAGCGAAACCCGGCAATCCAGTGACCGGATCCGTACAAAAGACTAGATTCCACGAAAAAAAATTAGTGAAAAATAAGTGTCGCGTTTTATTTTTTTTACGTCTATCATTTCCCCCAAATGCTTTGTCCAAAATGGCGTTGCCCACAAATGAATAACAATTTTGGCCCACAATTTCGATTAATGAAAACGAACAGAGCTTATTCAACATTCGCGGTAAGTTTCTCTACAATCACAGTTACTTATTTTTTTTTAATTCTGTAACTTTTTTTTGTAACTTACAAAATGGCGAACCAACAAACATGTTTTATTTTTGCTTGCGGCTACACTGCACTTACAGTCTATTCTTTATGGTTACAGTAACTAAGTCTATAACTTTACCGAGTATTATCAAAAACGTTCTCCTATTAATTCTAAATACACCCATAAGAAGCACTTTAATCAATGAATAAGTATCAGAACTATACAATATTTTATACATAGTAAATATAACTTTTTATCATACTTTTGTCTCAACTATTAAATTTATTCTAATAGTATAGCTAAAACTCGGAATGAGACTGTATTTTCTATTAGTAAATGATTTTAAGCTACAATTATTACACATTACAAAAGCGAGACGCCGATGTGTTGCCGTCCCTCTCTGTCAAAAAGCGATGACGACACAACGACATTGTCTATATTTCAACTTGACAATAACAAAACTTCAATTTATCAGTAAAGCTAAGTTCTAAACATAACTACGTTTTTACTTTTTTTCATTTTAATCTTAAAAGTGTGTTATATTATTTAGTTAAAACAATTTCACACACGTTACATTTTGGTTTAGAATGTGGATAATCACCAGTACGTATCAGTTTTATGGAAGAGAATGATTTCCTTTCATAGCACGAACGGACCACCGACAAAGAAAAATATCTTCTATTCATCTTCTATTCGTAAATTCCCACAGATGGCGCTGCTTTCTGTACTACAGTTGTCAAAGTTGTCAAATTATCTCGAATGAGGAATGTGGAAGTTTGCCAACTGAAATATTGACATCGGCCATCATTGATTTGGGAAATACGTGGATAGTGAAGTGTTTTTGTTTTTCGGTGCTCCATATTACAGCTGAATTCCAAAAAATACTAAGTTTTTTAACATTTCAAACTAACTGTGTTATTTTAATTATTAAACTAAAACAGATAAAATGTTAAAAAACGGAGCTTTTGTGGAAATTCGGCGTATAAATTGAAAATATTCTTTAACGAATATTTTGTATGTAAATAGTTTGTGCTTTATATAGTAATATTTCTTTGAACAACATTTAGTAGAGGACTTCAACGTTTTATCTCGTAGGTAGGGAATAGTGTCTAAACTTACTTAAATAATAAAAGAAAACCATTACATGCCATTTTCATCGTTTTCAGATAAATGGCAGTAGTTCAAGACAGTGTTGTGCGGAAATCACTCTTACAACAATCACTTAGAATTGGACAGAAAGGTGGGATTTACTTGCGATTGTAGAAAAGTGCATAAGGTTCATAGTTGAATAATTCATTCATCCACCAGTGGTCATGGCACGTGTCTATTGCATTAACATTCGATTCTAGCATAGAAATGTTATTAAAACTTGGCACTAGCGCCATCATCTCTTTTCTTTCCTATACCTACAAACCAAATGTGCAACTCTGATGTACATACAACAAAGTGTGTATTGTATAAAGTGATTTACGCTGTGTTGATTATAGAAAGGGAAAAATGCGCTTATAAAAGACCGTTTCACACAACGCTATCGCAATTTCAAGGCGAAATTATCCTTGATTGAGACGACATTGCAAGCCATTTTCGTGAAGAACAGTCACTATCAAATCACATTTTAAGTCTTTAGTCGAGTGACAATAAACTTGGAAAGGGGGGAAGGGGGGCGGTTTTTGTTGCCATCACTAAACCACACATCAAAACGACAATCACTGTCAAATCACAATTGTGTTACGTTCACAGTAAAGTCTTCAATCGAGCGACTTAAATCGTGAATAACTTGAAGAAGGAACGGGGGCGGTCGTCATTAAACCACACATCAATAGTGACAATCACTGACGAATCACATTTCATCAAAGTCTTTAATCGAGCGACAATATAGTTGTTGTGTTGCAGGGCGGTTGTTCGCTAATTGCGGTATATGTAGGCGCATGCCTGCGGGGCGGGCGGCGGCGGCGTGGGCGGGCGCTCGCCGGGCGGCGACGGCGACGACGAGGGCGGCGACGGCGACGACGACGACCGCGATGCGCCAGACCCGGACGCGCTGCTGCGTTGCGATACTGTCGAACATTATATAAAGTTTACTTACTGAGTTGCAATCTTGTACTGTATGGTCTGCATGTGGTATACATCTGTATACCAGATGCATCTGTACACTGTATACATCTGTATACCAGATGCATCTGTATACTGTATACATCTGTATACCAGATGCATCTGTATACTGTATACATCTGTATACCAGATGGCGCTAACAAATTGTAATAATTAATAGTTTAAACCGGGTGTTATGGCACAAAATTAACCAAAGACAAGCATTCCAGATTACCATCGTTATTTGCCCGATGTTTCGACTCATGTAACTGTGTAACTGTGTCTGTGTAACTGTAACACTTGTTAGCGCCATCTGTTGGGTTTTTTTTTAAATATCTTCATAATCATGCCTATATTTGGCTACATAGGCCTCTCCAATTGCATACCACTGGACATTTTCCTCCACATGAACCGCACACAAAAAGGCTTTGAAATAACCATCTCCTTTATTTAGCTCATACTATCAAAGTATATTGGGATTAGGACAAAGGAAACTATTAGATACTCACCCAGCGAATGATGATGATGCGTATTATGCTTAAGATGGTGGAGCTGGTCGCGCGAGTCCGCCCCGCTTGATTCTCAGAGGTACACTTTCTTCACTGACCGCGTGGTCGAGAAGCCATTGTCGTTTCCGCGCCGGTAGCCGTCACCCTGTGACGTAATAGGAAACCATTTTTTGTGATGTAGGTTATTTATACTAGTTTTTTAGCGGGGAAAGATTTCATTGCTTGTTTGTGTCTTGAATTTGAAAACTTCTGTTAGCAAGAATTCTACATTATCCCTAATTAACATTGGCGATCAATAGTACATACACATCAACAACAGCTAGTTCTACACAAAGCAAATTATGGTCAGTTAATGAGAGGGGTTTTACCGACTTCACAGTTCTCAATTTTACGGTATTTTTTATGTTTGTTACCTCGAAACGTTTGACTGGGTAAACCGATTTGGATGATTTTTTGTTTGACAGCTGGTGCTTCCTGTTTGCTTAAGTTCAGTTCTGATTAAGATTTAGTTCAGTTCTGTCAATGGCGTTCTTGATAAAACCACAAGTCTTAGTATTGTACTGCTTCAAGACGGTTTTTTTTTCCTTAAATAATTGACTATTTGTATTATTATTGCATTCATATTCTATAAACACTTTTAGGTGTGAAATTTGCTAGAGTAGCCTACCTACGTAAAAAAGTAAGTAAAGAAAAATATCATAGACTATCAAGCTATTTAGTAAAATTTTCAGGTTCGGGGAAAATACGGGTATATTCGAGTCAACTACATTATACATTCATCCATTTATATTATTGTAATACATTTAATAAGTAGTGAAATACACACGACATCAAGATACAAAGAAAAAATGTGCATTAAAACAAACAGAATTAAAGACACAGTGCCTACATCCGTTATAAGGTAAGTCTCCGTTATAAGGTAAGTATATTTTGATAGTGGTCTATCACTTGGGAGGAACATACAAATATTTTTTTCATAAGTAAGGCGTTTAATGTCCAAGGCTTGTATTCATAGTAGACACAGAAGATCGAGCTGTCACTCAAGATGCGCTTTTGGCAAATCAGCTTCTTGAATAGCTTAATTGTTCAGCGTCACTTATTAACACAGGTACAATTTGACAAGAATCTTTTGGTGCGTGAGTTCAGAATATATTTAACAATATTTCTTGTCAACCGTGGGTACTTGCTTTAGCAAGTGCCTCGGCCTACCCCTCTTTGAGATTAAAGGCGTGAAGTGAATTTTTTTTTGTTTCTTGTCACTCCTGTGTTTAATTATTCTTAGTTTAGGTGTTTTCTACGTTTTAAGACGAATATTAAGACGCGACTGATTTGAATTTGGTGTCGAACTTTTGAGTCACGCGCCAAAAGACTCTTGTTGCAGTATATACAAGGTGACGATATGATATGCACTTTTAAGCTAAAGTCTACAGTTTTTGTACATTCTTGAATTCGTTCCAGAAGGTCTCAAAATACGATCTCCCCATAAGTTTCAATCAGCTGATACTGCTGCTTGCATAAAGCGATCCATTTTTCTTTCTAATGGCAGAGGGCATTGCCAAGATCTAAAATGCACTCAGCGAGGTCACTACTAGACTTTTGCTTAAAAGTGTATTTGTGAATCATCCTGTATACAGATCGTTTAATAAGAGCTGCCATGTTCACAGTACTCGCACTAATACAATTTGACTAATACACCATGTTATTATATGCGTATCACTAAGCCATAAGGTTTAGTGACGTGGCTGACATTGGAAAATGAAAACAAACAATTGTTTTTCACGCCGCTCGCTCATTCACAGATACTAATACGCATCGTGCAAATGTGAAAAAGACCATCTCTTATTAATCGATCTATACTACTAACTAGAAGAAGAAGAAGAAGAAATAAAAAAACCCCATCAAAACTAACATTGACCTGGTGCGAGCGCAGTGTGCCGAAGTTGTCGCGTCGGTAGGAGTCCGGCTGGAACTGGAAGAGGGTCTCGTGGTGCGGGTGGTAGGGCGGGTGCTTGCGGAGCGTGGCGCGCGGCGAGGCCGGCTTGGGCTGCGGCGCCAGCACGGGCTCCGCGTACGTCACCTCCTCCACCTGCTGCAGGAGCTTCGGCTCCGCTTGGATCCTACACCGTGAGATACATTGTTAACCTTTTAACCGCCAGTGTCTTAACACTTAAATACCTACGGTATATATGGCTAGCCGTGTGACGGCGAATAGAATACATGTGTCACCGGGGTGGTGAGCCCAACTTTTCCCGTCATGGGGGTCGTAAGAGGCGACCGAGGGAGCTCTCCAGAGAACGGGCAGCAGTGCGCTCTCTGTGAGTTAAACCACCACTGCGATCGCCAACCCGCCTGCCAAGCGTGGCGATTACTGGCATTTCACCCCAAATGACGGATCTCATTGGGGGAGGCCCTCGTCCAGCAGTGGACGTTATGTGGCTGATGATGACCTATGGTATCAATTATGAAAACTTTTTAGAGCTAAAAATGTTCTTGATTCCTAGACACTTTTGATGTGTGTATATGACTTAGTGAATAGTTGAAGTAAAAGGAGATTTTTCATCAGAAAGTAGTTTGATTCCTACTTCTGTCATCAATTAGTTTCGTAGAAATAAAGCCAGTCTTTTTCGTTAGCAACTTTTTCAAATTCAATGAGACAATATACACACAGTCAATTTATTGCGCTAGACTCTGTCGCTGGTGATGGTCATTTCTCTTATTTGCAAACTCTCTGATTAAACTACAGCCCTGCACTTTGTTTCTCATGGCTTTGGACATAATTTTTAGTATATCATGTCTCGAATCTTCTCATTGAAAGTCCAAATACTAGATTAGACTACAGACGATATATTTATGTGTTTTGGATACTTATACTTTCTGCTTCTTTCTATTTCTAGAATTATAGTTTCTTATTCGCCATGTGTTATACACCTATCCCAATGATGCCAACAATACATTTACAATACCATCAAACAAACCTGTTAATATTCTGCCTCTGTTCGAAGTACTCATACTCCGTGTCGGGGTAAGGCATGTTGTCGTCCTCGTCCTTCTTGCAGCGGCGGCCGCAGAAGTATCCTGCCGCGAAACCAGCGCCCAGTGCTGCAGCCGCGCCGGCAGCCACGGCCAGGGCCAGTGTCTCCACAGTGTAGGAGTTCGATGATGGATCAGCTACCAGGACTTCTGGACCTGCTGGGAGAATTGTTGAATTTTAGTACTTCAGGGCATCAAACTATGAATGTGGTCCGTTGAAAAGAAAATGTTTGCATGATATGGATCAACCACCAGGATTTTTGGCCCTGCTAAGAGGTTGGTTCTTATTGATGGTTGGGAACGGAATGATCACTACTGCATTGTAATGAAATTTGAAACTAATGAATTAGAACAGAAGCAATGACAATTAGGGGTTTAACCTTAATGGGGATTTTTTCATGTCAAATGTTGGTTCTGTCAAGAATGTCACACTATACATAAAAATATGACATCGATGATAAAAAGAGAACTCAAAATCTGTCAAATAAAAGTCATGAAAAACTCCTCATATCATTTTAACGTAGTTCGTAATTTCTCCGCTAGATGGTGTGGTTTCATTGCATCAACTTCGTTCAACATTCAGCCGACAGATGGTATTAAAAGCAGCTATCTACGGACCTTCATTATTACCGTTTCCTTTTCCGTCCTTGTCTTGCACGATGTTGATGACCTCGCCTTTGGCGTCATTCGTTTCGTACAAACTGCTGTATTCGCTGATAGCGCCTGCGTCTTTGTCTGCAATGAAATAATTGTTAAAATTGTTCGTTGGAATTGAAATGGTGAATTTTTGTATGCTAAAAGAGATTTAAAAACATGTTTTTTAACAACATTGGAAGTTTAAGTAAAATATCCACAAGCGTAGCGTAGCGTTTTGATATTGTAAATATCCCTAAAAAAGAAGGATTCTTTTCACTTCTAATGTTATCTGCCGAGTTTCCTCTTGTGTAATTGAAGGAAATATGTACCTACTTCAAAATACGATACTACTGCTATAGGACACACAACTCTTCAGTTCATTAAATCATTCACGATATAGCTATTGTAATAATAAATATTTTACACCAACACACACATTGCCTTCATCGCATGTTAAGTAGCCAAAGCACTTGTGTTATGGAAATCACACAACGAGATATAATTACTTAAATACTTTTTTTTTCTTTTAAATACATACTTATATAAATAAAACACCCAGACACATCCAGCAAGTACTTAAAAGCTCATCACCTAAATACCTGCCAG
>SJJU01010565.1:0-11666 GCA_012932125.1 Conopomorpha cramerella | reverse complement strand
GCCATAGTAAAAGTTGTTCATATTGACGAGCCCAACAACGTTTCCAAGACCATTGCTCGGGGTCCTTTTACACTCTGTATGCAGCCAGTCCGCATAATAATAATTTGTTCAACGGCATTACGCATTAAGCTAACCTGTTACGTTACTTTTGTGTAAATAAAAACAAATAAATAATTTACAGCGAAAAAGACCCGGAATGATTGATTGAAGTGTAGTAAGTCAACGTTACAACTAATCTTACTAATATTATAAATGGGAAAGTGAGTTTGTTTGTTCCACTTTCACGCCGTAACTACTGTACCGATTGCTTTGAAATTTTGCATACGTAAAGTTAGAAGTCCGGATTAAATAATAGGGTACTTTTTATCCATGAAAAAATTGACATTCCCGAGGGAAACTTAGATTTTTCCGTAGGAATGATAAGTTTTCTTATATACTCAGAGGCACAATTAACCGCCCACTCGGCTAAAGTGGCATAAATTTGTTTATAATAACTAAATGCTTATGGTGTTGAATGACAATTTGTTAAGTGAGTATGAGTTTATGATAGATTGAAACATTTTATGACCATTTTTTTAAGATACCCTCAAGTGAAAAAATCATGCAATAATGAATTTATGAAGTTACATCGGAAAATGTCAGTGGGCGGTTAATTGTGCCTCTGAGTGTAGTTGTCGTTTATACAGCAAAATAACCGAAGTCCACGCGGACGAAGCCGCGGACGGAAAGCTAGTTATTAATATTATATCGGCTGTCAGTGTATAGTTTACTCACATTCCTAAGGAGTGTTGGTATCCCGTGGGACTGTAGTCCTGCACCGGGAACGGCGGTAGATCTTCCTCGCTCTCGTAGCCGTTCCTTGCCAAGTGCTCTGTTGACAAATCGCATTAAATTAAAGAAAAAGCTGAATTGAAATCGATTCGTTCGGGAGCTATGATGCCACAGACAGACAGACACGTCAAATAAATAAATACGCCGGGACATTTTTACACACGGTCACCTGACCCCAAACTAGGATACCCCGTACTATGGGTGCCAGAGACTGATACAATTACACAAATACTTTTAAATGCATACATAGATAAATAAAACACCCAGACGCACACAACAAATGCCTCAGCTCATCACTAAAGCATGTCCGTGGTGGGAATCGAACCCGCGACCGTCGTCCTAGAGGCAGATATCCTTACCACTAGTCCATGCCGGCCATCTTCAAACTAGTATAACACCCCTCTTTTTGCGTCGTGGTTTAACGTCGTTTGGACGTCTGTGGTCCAGTTGGTCGGACTTGACTTGTAACCGGGGAGTCCCGGGTTCGAGTCCGGCTACTGGACGTGTACCAATGGGACTCTTTTTCAGAGCCTATGTACGCAACGCAACGCTGGTACGGTGAAGGACAACATCGTGATGAAACCCGCACACCACAAGGTGTGTGAACCCTATAACGGGCGATGGGCTCACCCCCTGTCACGTTGGGTTAAATACGCGCGCGTGAACCGTGGGTACTTGCTTTAGCAAGTGCCTCTGCCTACCCCTCTTTGGGATTAAAGGCGTCAAGTGTATTTATTATTTTTTAAAAATATAATAAATAAAAAATAACAGTTGTTGGAAGAACTGTTATGAGGTTTATTTAACAATAATAATGTGCCACTCATAAATTGTGTCCTAAATAATATCTTTTGGAAATCCTTTTTTGGGCAGTTCTAGACACTCTATAGGAACCGACGTACGGATTTTCTATAGTCTCTGGTTTTAGCGTCGGCTAGGTCATAAGGAAATTTATGTTTTATAATATTGTATCTTGTAATAACATATACAATTTATACGTAGGTACATATTATTAACTTCATCATCATCCAGCCATTACTTTTCCATGTTGGACCATTAGGCCTCTCCAATTGCACGCCACTGTGATCTGTTTTCGGTTTCTCGCATCCAGCTTCTGCCAGCCATCTTGCGTATATCGTCAGATATATGATATCGATATGAGATAGAGGTAGATTATATGTTATATGGGTATGTACATAGTACACACAATGTCAAGAAAGCATGATGTCGCAGCTTGAAAATGTTTTCTTTTCATTTCAGCAACATCTCGTATCAAAGCTTATTGAAAGCTCGTTGGCTTTCACATGACATGTGCTCGTACAAAAGCGATAACTTTAAAAGCTTTCTGCATTCTATGCCGAAAATCTCTTTCTATTGGAGAAGTAAGCAATTTTTTATTAACTTCAAGATAATCTTTCTTGCTATTGATTTCACTCTAGTGTAATACATATGTGCTGAAAGCAAGTAGGGTGTTCTTATCATACATCTGTAACAAATTCCCAATATAGACTTGGAAGCGCTCCCTCGAGTAAAGTATTTGTTCGCCGGAAGTGTTATGGCCGTCACCAGACTGTTACAATACTTGAAGTATTTTTTTAGTGTGATTTTTTACTTGTGCACATCTACACTTGGGAGCTATGAAATCGACTCAGTGTACTACTAGTTGCAGTAATAAAATGAGTCGATTTCATTGCTCCCGAGTGTAGCTAGGAGCTATTAGACTTTGAATTACATTATACACATAGACATACATTGATAAACTCACGTCCATAATCCATAATGAGGTGCACAGAAACTTGGATATAATGCTCTCTAAGTAGGTAAATATACATTTTATTCATGACAGTTATGACTTAAAATAACAGCGTTTTTTTAAGTAGTAGATTACAACTATTTTTACGTCCTAGGCCTGGATAACCTGTACAATTAATAAAAAACTTTTGATGCTTAACGGAATCTAGAAACTAATCATAATAGAAAGGTATGAAGATCAATGCTCCAGTTTGATAAGGAGAGGTTCACAAAGAACATACCAAATTTAATTTTTCAGCTTTTCAAAGCTTTTAGTTATTTAGTATTTATAATAGTGTGCCTAATGTATACTACTAGTTGCGCCCTTAAATTTGATACCCAATTTGTAAGGATTGTGAAACAAAATGTAATCCGCCATTTTGTAGCGGCGCGGCGGCCATCTTGGGCTTATAATTATTATTCTAAGTATATAAAGTAGTTTTGTCATCAAAATCAGGACATGTGCACTAAATATAAAGTTAATCCGTAAACAGGAAGTGGGTTAAATGATTTAATACAGTTCACAATTTAATACATATACTATTGAAAAGCTGAGATCCCCAAGCGGAATAGACCAGTCTCGGTCTAATTTTTATTTTTTATAAAAAAAAAATGGCCACGGGTCCTCGGCTTGAAGGGTAGAACGTTCCTGAAACCAGGCCGATAAAATTTGTTGATACGTTAGTAATTTTTATTTTTGAAAATATCTATTGCTTTTTACTATTTACTCTGTGTGTGAATTGGGTGTAGAGTTACCTCGCCCCAGCTTTTTCGCGATAGATTCCGTGACGTCACCATTCCTTCATTATTTCCACGTACATTCAATGCATTCTAGTGAATATTTCTTCAAAGATAACTTATATCTTATATTATCTAATATATTATCCACAATATATTATGACCATAATATCATAAATTCCTCCTGTAGGTATGAGTAGATTCTTAACTCCATTTGTAGGGCTATTTTGGAGGCATCACGACTTCAAAAGTCGAAGAGGAAATAGGTAGTAAAGTATTTTTCAACGTCCTAAATAAATTAATTTCCACCTATTTCTTATTGATTATTTCATATGACCCAACATCGCTCGCAAGGTTAAGTAGCAAACCTGTACATACTCGTTTAAGTATTGTTCTTTTTTCATTGACAAGGTAAACTAATCGTAGGTAGCGAAAATAAGAAAGTAAAAAAAAATGAAAAAGTATTTATTAAGAGAACAATGTAAGGAAACTGATACCGCTATAGGTTTCCCCGTGTTGCGGGATCAGTCTCTTCCGTGACTTATTATTACTAATCTCTCGTAAACTACATAAGTTGAGAATTGACTTACAACAAAAAAGTTAATTATATAGGTGTGTGTGTCTGTGTGTGTGTGGGTGAGTGTTTGTGTCTTTTGTGTTAGTAACTACGATATTATTAAGTTTTCCGTGGATTCGTAATCGAATTTGCTAAGCCAGTTTAGTAAAGTTGCTTTAAGCTCATGTGTTTTCATACTTGGTGCTGATTTATTTATTCTGAGGATTTAATTATACAGTTTAGGGGTGAGACAATTGAACTGTCGTAAGGCAAAGACAGATCGAACAGGAGGGATAGGAAAATAATACTAGAGTAATTCTCAAAACAACAATTAAAGAGAGATAATTAATAGTCATGTACCCTGACTATTAATTATCATATCACAGTTGTCGGGAACTTGGCCTTCGAGGCCGACATGGCGAGCACCAATGGACATTTTTGTCAAAGGCTTTCTACGCTACGCAACGTTCTTACGATGAAGACGTTTCTACATGCCAAAAGTACCGCCTTCTGTGCCTCTGCCTATCTGCTTGGTGATCACAAGACGTCAGTTTAGATGTTTATACATGAAAGGCAAAATATGAAGAATACACGTGCATATAAAACACGTTAACAATGATTGCTCGTGCGATGTAACAGAAAACGTGAACCCAATTTGCAATTCGGCCCCTAAACTTGTATGTAATCCTCTTACGCTTCCACATGTACAATGTCGAACGAGCGACATCTTCTCTAGAGCCCGTTTATTCTGTCTCTCTAATTTTCGTTGTCTTTCTGAGCTTCCAGTCATTAGCGATGGACGACACTAAACTTCAATGGCACTGGACCCCAGCCACTATTAGGACAAATATAATTTACCACACAATTGTCAGCTCTATATTCTTTGCTGTAGAGTCGGGATTACCGACAACGTTGTGTTCTGTAGCGGCGAATCTAAAGCTGTGATTGCACTAGGTGATTAGAGTCGAGTGTCACGGTTGTGTAAACCCCTAGAGCAATAGTTGGGAGATGGGCAGTCGATAAATGGACGTCCCGTTCGCACTAACAGTGTTAGAGCGGGATGGGTTATCTGTTAGTAATGTTTAGTTGAATTAGATTTGTGTGTAGTTATTTGTTTTGCGTGGGAATAAGATAGCTGACGTGGAATACGCGCGAGTATGGTGGTACAGTAATGTTGTTTGACTTAACTTAACGAATGTAAATAATGAACGTTATTTGTTACACTTATTTGTGGCATAAATACACGCTATACTATGCCCCGCGATGCCAATCGCGTAGTTTCAGTATTTCATGCCAATTATTACCTCTGTATAACGACACGTTCCACAGGATCGGGATAAAAAGTATCCTATGTCTTTCTCCTGTTGCTAAGTCTGCTAAACTCTCGTAGTTGCATCGCTCTGGCATCGTAGGGACGAAAATGATGAGCATTACTGATTTCGTTACTTTCAATTCACTGTCGTCCAGATATATAGATATATAGTGTATATTTATTTTTTATTTATTCATTTATTTATTTACCCAGTTTGTACTATCTTAATAGAGAGATGGAGATCTAAACAACTGTTTAATACACTAGCAGAATAATTCGGTGACTGCTATCCACTTTTAAAATTAAAATTAGGTAAGCTGATTACGTAAGAAAATCTATAAAAAGAAAAATAAGTGTTTGATGAAACTAGTGTAATTGAATATCAAGTGAAAGCTTTGTTAAGCACTTTTGTCGACAGTGATCGGATGTTACTCATTTTACAATTAACACATATTGTGTCTCTAATGTTATTGCTCTTAAATATGTTGTGTCACTTGAGTATTACTAAATCATTACGCAATCCGTTCAGATTTTTTTGCGTGAAAGATATTTAAAGTATTATTTAAACATATTTAAAGTTTAGACCGGGTATTACGGCGCGAAAATTGACCAAAGATAAGCATTCAGCTTACCTTCATATAACACGCATTCATCAGAGTGCGATTTAAAAAATAATGATTTATCATCTCTTAAAATTTTCCCATTTGCAATAAGATATTGTAAGCTTTGAAGTGGAATTTGATTTAAAAAAAAAACAATATTTTTCAAACTTAACCTTTATTGAACTAAACTGTAAACAATTATACAAATCAAATTAATTACCACGAAAACAGATTAAAACATATCCAACACTTGACAAGACACGACTCATAGACAGATGGCGCCAACAGTCAATCGGGCAGCGTGAATGCACGAGACTGTGTCTGGCTCAGGAATACGAAAACTACCTACAAACGGCTGCTTTTATAGAGAAAACCCCTCGCTTGTACCGAGGTGTGTTTTGGAATTCTTACAAAATTATAAATGCGAAAAATTTTAATTACATGTAAAGTAAAAATAACCCCGTAGTTATGTCGAATTTGACCTGGATAACTATAAATTTATTTAAACCACAATCGCTCAATTACTCCCACAGATATGAAAGGTATAATTATTTCATTAAAACTGATACTTCAATACAGAAAAAAAAGAGTAAATGAAATACCTACAATCCCCGTTCTCTTTATGGAATTAATTCGCGGAATATTCCTTTCGAGTCATGATACTAATTACGTTTGTGGGAATGGAAACTCATTCCGTTCGCGAGCACTAAGCACCGTTAATTGCATTGAAACCACGAATTTGTTTTGGAAAGCCCATTTGTTAAATGTTTCAAGGGTGAGGGAGCACTTAAAGTATACCTGCCTGCCTATATTTTAATTCTAGTGCTGAATTTGAATTCAAAAGTTATTGGCTCGAGTATATTATTATTATCCGTACCGTTGTAATTGTGTATTTATATAAAACACATTGTTGTTCGTTTGTTTACCTTAGACTCGTGAAGGTCTGGATCAATTTGGCTAATTTAGATATTGAATATTTGTTGAAGTTCAGCGAAGGTAAAACGGTGAGAAATAAATACCTATAGGAAAATGTGTATGTGATTTTAAAAGTGAAATCGTGAAAATATTCCACATGCATTTTTTATATGCTTTATAAAAAATGCATGCCATTTGTGATTGAAATTCTTCGAAACAACAGGGCTTGACATTTTTTTGGGTTAATACACATCTAGATTAGGCAGTAGAGGATTTTACACCCGCCATTTCTCAATAAAAAAATTCAAAATTATGATGAATATAACACGTAGTTTTTATGTTTGTTAGTTAATAACATAGATGTAAATAATTCTAACATCTATGAAGATTCGATTTGATACAATGAACACATAATTTACGATTTTTTCGACAATTTTGCAGCCATGTTTGTAACAGTCTACGGCTGACTACGCCGTAGCCGCGTAGCGCCGTAGCATATCTCCAGAACTCGACTACGAAAATTATCTGCTTCAGCGAAATTGGTTTTTCAAGTTAAACATTCTTATAAACAAGTAGATATATTGCGTTTGAGAAATTGCCTTCAAGCCTATACCAGAGTAAACGGAATTTTTTCCATAAATCAAACGCTCCGTAGAAGCGTGGAAACCTCCTTTCTCCGTCTTCCACATTTGAGGGCACATCGATGCTATTACTTTTGTGATGCTTGACCTTCGTTTGATATAACTTTTCATGGACGAGTAGCTCATGTTTCTTTGTGTCTTGGGTAGTTGGTAATGTCGTAAAGCTGTACCTCTGTCGTTGTGACTATGATTTATACTGGCCAGCGAGGGTCACTCTACTTTATCCGAGGGTAAGGAATGGAAGGACGCAGTAAACTAATATAAGTGATGTATTTCAGTTACGTAGCGTACGTATTATGAAAAATATTTCCTGTTATCGGAATTCGCAATTTGTTTGATTTGATTTGCGCAAAAGTATAACGAGAAAATAACGCCAATGAACCGGAATAGAGTGTCGAATATATCCATTGACTGTTGTGATTTTCGCGAGTGAGGAATATCTTTACGAATAAAAAAATACCATTCGTTAGAATGTTATACGTGATACGTTTAACGATAGAAAATGAGACTATACTTTGGATTGGACTCGAATCAATAAATATCTGATTGCAAGTAGAATAATCCGATTTCTAGATACAAAATTTGCATTGTTTCTACACATATAATTATAATCGCTGCAAATTATGAAACAAAGTTTCTTTGCGCTATTTGTCCCTATGTATACTTATCATTATTCTCAACAACTATTTTCCTACTGCAGGGTAAAAGCCTCTCTCCCCTCCTTCCACGCCATACGATCTTGGGCGGGGCGTTCCAGCATCCTTTGTCGTGAGACACCAGCTCGTCTCTCCAAAGCTTTATATATACATAATACTTACCCCCTTACCAATAAACGCTTTGTTACTTATACAACGGTTATTATAGGTCTACTTGAAATGGTTATTCCGTATTTGACATACAACTGACAAGTTAAGTTGAGCTTTGTGTATCTTCGAAATAGCAATTCCGCCATTATTAGTAAGGCCCAGATTTCTAAAACTACGGAAAGGATTTCAACGATTAAGAGTAATTCAAGAGGGAGTTTTATATGTGTCGATGGATAAGGGCCTCCTTCAATTATTTCCATGACAATTAGAGGGGAAATGCTAATATTCGCCACGCTTAGCAAGCGGGTTGGTGACCGTATTGGTGTTGTGTTTAAAAGAGAGCACCGCTGCCTGTCCTCTGGAGAGTTCCCTCGTCATATGTGTAATACATGTATAATATGGTAGAAAAATATGTACATGAAGCAGTGATTATTTTACTTTTTATCTTTTATTTAGTATCTGCTGATACTTGTACTGGTGTGGAACCTGGGGGGGGGGTCGCTACTACTTAATATTTAATAGAAATTGCAATGAGTTTTGCGCGTGAAGCGGTATAGAGATGCAAGTGTCTTCGTATGTTCTTATTTTTTTTTAAATTTACTTTTCGCTACAATTACTGTGTTGATTTGGTGGACTTAGTGTAAAAATGATGGTTGGTGGTGATAAAAAACTTGTGAAATTGCGTAAGTTACAACAAGAAGTTAAGTAAAGGATATGACTCTATTTGATCCATTTATTATTCCCGTATAAAGCTCCAATGAATGAATTGAAATGTGGATGGATCCACCGTCACGTTTAATTCAGACTTTGACACGATTGATGACTTTAACGATAGACTTTGAATTCGACTATGTTTATCTGTTTTATATTATCCATATATATTATAAATTATCCATATTGTCCATGAATAATACATGAACATTAAATAATAACAGCCTTATACATAAAAAGTAATAACGTGGACTAAAACGTAACTAGTTGACGTATATTAATATCGATTTCGGGACTTAGGGTTTGTTCGTATTTTCCGTACATTTGACCAGGTTTTGAGTCCTTTACCAATAGAGTACTAGAGGTGTTCTATCTCTATGAATACGAGGTTAAGTAGTATATGAACAATTGACTAATGGCAAAGGCACTAAAAGTCCAAGTTCAACTAAGTAGTAATAAAAAAAATTCAATGCATATTATGTTGTATATAAATAAAATAAATAAATGTTTTTGAAATCGAATCGAACAAGTAATGGATAGCAAATTCGAGCTACTTTTGCATTGAAAATCAGATCAGGCCAAAACTTAAACAGTAAAGATAAAAGTGGTCACAGCACAGGCCCCTGGTGCTACATCAGCGCGCCCCTGGCTCCCCTGCCGAGTTTAATCAGAGCCTATCAGATACAACGTTCATACGCCCTAGTCGGGGTCCTGTGTTTTGATTTTGGATGTAATAATAGCATTGTTCACTTTATTGGAAACACGGTTGCGTTGTTGTTTTTTTTTTCGCTTCGTTATTTGCACTAGTTGAGCTTATTTGAAAGTTGTAGGCGAGGGCTTTAGTTATTTTATTTTCTTTTAAAAGGACAACCAACAAAGGACATACACAATACATGTATAAATAGGCGACAAAAAAAAAGTGTAGGTGCTGCCTTAATTATAGGTCGTCACAGCATAGTAAATGGCGTTCAATTATCTATTAATCAAATTTCCCAGTTTCATCACAATTAATACTGCTAGAAACTAGTAAATGCAAAACAATAATAGGCACAAACAAACATCAAATAAACAATCAAGACACAGCATAACAACATGTTATTGTATGGAAATCCTTAGAATTATTGAACATTGGCTTTGTTCAACAGTGAACTTCCTTGTCCGTTGGGTTAAATACGCGTGGTGATCGTAGCCATTTGTTTAGTACATGTCACTGCCTGCGCCATTTTGGGAATTAAAGGTGTGAAGTTCTTTTTTATACCTTGTGCAACTAAATAGGCTGCAGGCTATTCTAACAAAGGGTTGCTGCGACAGACTTTCATCAAATCTATTCGATAAACCGTGTTTTGTCTGTACCAAAGTCAAGATTCTTTTCTCTCCTAGGAACTAAAATAAAATTAGAAAGTTACTTTGTCTCCTTATGGAGGAAAATATTCGTTTTGCCTCCACTTAAAGAGAAACAACGTTTCAACGTTCACAGGCCGAAGAAGAAAATCTAAGTGAATCTGTGGCAAAATACTGGTGCCTCTGTCATTTTTCCCTACCCTACCCTACAGGTCACAAAGACCTGTGCCAAGTTTTTTTTTTACTTTACCATTCGAGCGCATCCTAAATTCATTATGTCTGCATTATATTGCAAAATATACTTTTGCCAATTTATATTACCAAATATGGACAAAGGTTGTAGTACTCAAAAGGTGGATAGTATAAACAAGTTTGCAGTTAACTATCTTTCATAATCTTAAATATTATTATGTACTTATTTATCACCAGGATATCGCAACGTCCTCAAAGTAAAAGTAATATTTTGTCATCCACACAAACGAGGTATTTGCATCAACAGTCATAGATAATAAGTTAGAATACAGTTAGTTAACGTTTCAAATGATAACTATCAGCGCACATTAGCGCGTTATATGTGCATATTTTTAAGCTTTTGTGCAAAAACACTTTCAACATAAATGTAAATAAGAATAAGGAATCAATTATGTAAAATTATGTCTTTGAAAAAAGAGTTCTTATCTCTATTTCTGAACTTCATGTTATATTTTTAATTTAATGCACTACCTCCTCCTCCTATCCTCTGTACTACAAAGACGTTAAAAGATGCAAAAAAAGAAATGTAAATAAAAAAAAAATATCTGAAAGGAAAATATTCCAATAATTTTATAATACCGTAAGTAAATACCATTCAAATAGCATTTGGCTGTTCTTTTAAAAAAAGGGATCTAATATTTTCTGACGGTATGTGTCGGAATTTCTATGGACGGCGGCCATTTTGCGTCTTCGCATCGTTGATTTTCTCGGCCCATAATCAACCCTTTTCGCCCTGTCCAGCTTAGGCGTGTGCTCGGATGCATCCAGCGACGTAAGAAGTATATATTTTTATAGAGGTCACGCTGGATTAGCCTGTTTCACTGTTGGTCGCGATAAAAGCCCCTTTCACGTTTCGCTATTTACATTCTGGGCCGTGTGTTTAGATAACGTGGAGTTTCCATCTTTGTATGTTTGGCGGACAATTTCGTGGGTTTTTTTGGGCGCACTCTGTTGGTTTTTCTCCAGTCGAATCTGAGCTGGATTAGCTTTGGTTTTGCATGTGATAAAGTTCATTTTACTGTGCTACAGTAAGTGTCTTTACTAAGTACACTTAGATGTAAAGATCGGCGTGATTTAGACTAATGTATTCATGGGTTAGACAGCCTTTATGTTTCTACAGCCAGAGATTTCAAAGCAATTTTTGTTTCTTCAATAAAATAAAATATAAGACGT
>SJJU01010563.1:0-10298 GCA_012932125.1 Conopomorpha cramerella | reverse complement strand
GAAAACAAAAATATTCCTTTATACCGCAATATAACCGAAGTCCACGCGGGCGAAGCCGCGGGCGGAAAGCTAGTTTACAATAAAATGTGTTTTATTGTAAACTAGCTTTCCGCTTGCTTTTTATAAATTACAAAAAAATATTTTTTTTTTTTTACATTACACGTATGTGGTACAGACAGGAAAGCGTATCGTGAGAAAACACTAGAAGTGAATGCGTTTTGAGGGTATTTTTCCTCATTACCCCTATTAGGGTTGGTAAAAACTCAAACATTACAAACAAAGTCCCGGAGCGTTACTGAACCGGATCATTGTGTACCTTTGCTTAGGATTAGAACATGGCGCTAGTATAACGGATGGAAAAAACCGCAGATGTTTCGAAAAACCACAAACTGCAGCCATCGGAAGAATCAAACAGTTTTCCGAAAAATCTTAGTTCCTATTGTATATGTTATCTAGGCAATGTGTGTGTTGTTATAAAATATTTATATATTTATATACAATGAAATCTTCTGGATTGATCTCCTACCTAATTCCCCATGCCTGCTGCCCATGCTGTATCAACACATTTTGAATAAATTATGAATGAATTCAGTTTTTGTAAAATATATTCTTGATTGAAATCATCTAAAATGTACTTGATGCCTAAACACTTTTGATGTGTGTAATTACTGATGGCCACTATATTCCAATTTATGAACTACAAGTAGATTCTTCAGACGTGCCTATGTAGGTGATGAGTTCTCTCATCTCACCGACATCTCATCGACTCAAGTCAAAATTCCTAAATTGTATCGGTTAAAATTGGTTTTTTCTATGACTCAAAAGTTATGGGGGTTGAAATTGGGGATGAAAAATATCTTGAATAAATATGTCCAAGTGGGGTATCAAATGAAAGAGCACGGCACTTTATTTAGAACTTGATTTTTAAATAAAAATTGGATAATTTGTTAAGGGAAAAAAGTCGACTTTATAAAAATATGTTTAAGTGCCTTTATGAAAAGGCACGACACGAAAATTTTAAATCGGAGGTTTTACAAAATTTGCCATTTAATATTGATATCCCACTAATATTATAAACGAGAAAAATTATTTGTTTGTATGAACCCCATCGGGTTTTTACAGTAGGACAACCAGAAGAACGGCGAATCGTCTACGGATTTACCATTTGCGCGAACCAAACGGTTTGCTTCTACTTTCATAGTGCGAACCGCCAGGATGTGGAATGACTTGCCGGAGTCTGTGTTACCTGCGCAGTACAGTATGAAGGTCTACAAGTCACTGCACTGGGGTAAATAGGTACCTAATGAACAAGTGTGCTCCGTGGTAGATTACATCGCTGCTTTCGTTCATCAAGCTTTGTTATGCTACTGTATGTGCACTTATAACTGTGAAATAAATAATTTTGACTTTGACTTTGCTTAACACCGGGCACGATGGTGGTCAAACGCGTGCTCAATGTGTTTAAAAAATGAATGTTTGTTAGTCCTTCTCGCTAAAACTACTGAACGGATTTAAATTTTCATCAGACAGAAATCCATGTTTGTTAGTAAGGTACATAAATGTTAGTAATTAAATTTTGTAAAAAAAACAATTAAATTAAAGTTATCAATACATAGCTATAACACAATTAAATATACATTTATCGGAATAACACATAGGATCAGTTATCCCGGAAATCCCACAGGAATTCGATAAACTGCGTGCAACACCACCAATGTACAGATTCTGAGTATATTTAAGGTGTCAATACGCCGTAACAAAAAAAAATGTCGACATCTCCCATACAACCTCGATAAGCTGATAGTGGTTTTTGTATTCAATTCTATTTGTTTTAAACAGACGTGTGGTGACGTATAATGGAATATATATTTTTACCATCCCAGTCCAACTTTTTCCGTTGTTAGGACTCCCCTAAGAGGCAACCGAGGGAACTCTCCAGAGGACGGGCAGCCGCGCTCTCTGTGAGTTATGGTGGGCATACATGATCCTTCCTATCGTCCAATCGGCATGACGCTACCGATTGTATCAGTTAGAATTGACCGATTGTGCGAGTGGCTTTCTAACTGTCATGCCAATCCACTCGCACACACGGTCAATTCTAACTGATCCAATCGGTAGCATCATGCCGATTGGACGATAGGAAGGATCATGTATGCCCACCATTAAACACACTCCTCTCCACAGTACCATTGCGATCACCAACCCGCCTGCCAAGCGTGGTGATTATTGTCCTGTTACCTGTCAACTGCACTCAGTAGGTTCTCTATAGAAACAGTAGAATTCATTTCAAAAGAACATTTTCAGATCACCCTGTACAAGTACGCATTATCCTTCAATGGCCGACAGAGGCTTACCCATTGACATGCTGTGGAAACTGAAAATATTAGTTCGTAACTACGTAAAAATAAAACTTTCGCTGAGCTTTTTTGTCATGGAAAACCTTAGGCACAAGAGCTCAAAATACATTCTATATGTTTACATCGAATATGTCAATGTTTGACCGGCTATTATCCCGTATTTATTACAATACAGCTTTTACCAGAGTCCGCTGGTTATTGTTGGCCTTAGGAGACCTATTGTGTGTGAGAATATTATTGTTTGATTGGGGACTACTTTCAAGATATTTCTTTTCAACATTCTTAACAATTACATAGATTTATAGGGAGCAAAAAAAAATAGGTACTAGAAAACATCAATAACATTAAAGTAACGAGGGCTATATTATTATTATTTTATTTTATCACTATGAACAAGCGTTTGACCACCATCCTGGTGTTACGACGCGAAAATTGACCAAAGACAAGAATTTAGTTTACCTTCGATCACCTGGTGACCAAGGCACATATAACTGTGTCGAAACGTCGAGAAAACAAATAAGGTAATACCCGGTTTGAACTTTTAATTTAATGACAGTGCGCGTAAATAATGATTGAACAAGATCTTGTTTGAGAATTAGCCCTTACTATACATTTATTAACGCGCTAAGTGGTTATAATCTTCTTTTCTATGTGTGTGTCTTATTGACTATCCTTAAATAAATATTCTAATTAATTTGATTCCCATTGCACCTTTCCGTTACACGCCATACATGACTTTTTTTATAATTTGCGGATAACTTCCTCGTTTATGAATTGATTTACATTTTTTTTTTGTTCTTTTCATTAGAAAGAGATAATATATGGTGGTCCCATGATTAGGAAACCAAGGTCTGATAAAATTATAGGTAAGTCAAGATGAAATTTGCTCATGGGTAGTACTTACTTATCAGCTACTTCCCTGGTTGAAGGCTCGGAGAAAAGGCCTCTTGTCTACTTGTCTTAAGCTTCTTTTTACTTTAAATATAATTTTCATTTGTGTTGGTATGAAATGCTACATTGCCAGAACAAACAAGTGTTAGGCGTAGTTGTTATCAATTACTTATTGGCAATGAATTGTTTACAGTCGGTTCGATCTTAATAGAATTTGTGAAATATATCATACTACCCGTTGTATTGAAAATACAATTACGCAGTTTGAATATGCGAATTGTTCGTCAAATAATTACACCTTCCATATGGATATGAATATCGATGACTGCTTTATACACACATCAAAAATGTCTAGGGATCAAGTACATTTTAGGAGATTGCAATCAAGAATATATTTTACAAAAACTGAATTCATTCATAATTTATTCAAAATGTGGTGATAAGTCATTGATACAGGCATGGAGAATTAGGTAGGAGACCAATGTAGAAGATTAGATTTGATTTAAATAAATTAGATTTTTTTAGAGTTAAAAATGTTCTTGATCCCTAGACACTTTTGATGTGTGTATTATGTAATTAATATTATGATTCGGGTTTAGACATATCATACGGGAACAAAAGGCGCGAAGTGTACTTTTAATGAAAAATTCACAGTGAAATCTGAAATTACTGTATTGACTAAATTACAGTTGAGTTACAATAAGGACTTTATAGATTCGATACTGGCTGCTAGCTACTATAACAATACTAGTGGGATATAAATAGATATACTAGGAGTAAATAATAGTACTAGGATAATATCCGTGTACCAATGGATCTCCTATTAAGAGACTATGCAAGTGACGCAACGCTCATGCCTAAAGGAAAACATCGCGATGAAAAACGCAGTGAACCCCATAATAGCGATAAGGTCCTTGAAGTTAAATACGCTTTGTTAACCGTAGGCACTTGCTTCACAAATACCTCTGCCTTAATAGGCACCGTTCTGCTGTAATCCCAATAACGTGCGAATGTTAACGTGAGATGTGAATGTGTATTTTTATAACTTATTTTACTACAAATTATCTGACGGTTTTTTACTAAACTCACAGCTAACAAAAGTAGGTAGATAAAAAACTGAATTTCCCAAAGGAATAGGGTAAACCAGTACCAGTTATCAATGAATATCTGCGAAAGTAACCGGGCCCATAATTACGTAATGCCGCTACTTATCTCCATTCGATCTTAGCAATTTTTTTGGACTTCCAACATCACACCCAAAAACACGAATTAACTCCACTTTTATCACAACGAACGCGAAAACGATGTCCATCGGCAACGTCCTAATCAAACACACCACCAAAGTGAATAAGTAACTAAGTTCGCACTAGTTAGGTGCGAAGGAGTTCCACAGTAATTGGAGTTTATTTGAGGGTAGGTTAACTTGACACCCCTTGTTGGCTTGTTCGGACAAGTCGTGGGTTGAATGGGCACGCGTTTGTTGCACGCCGCAAATTGTGCTTATGTGGGCGCGTGACGAGCACAGAGAAGGAATCATGAAGAAGAGAAAGTGTTTACTCGGCTCATTACTACAAAAGCAAGTAGACGCACACGTCTCCAGAGAATGGCCCGTATGGCGAGAGGCAGGTAGGGCTTGGGTGGTGGTGGGATTATCCCTGTTATATAATAGGTAGTGCATCATCATCATCATCAGCCCATACTTGTCGACTGCTGGACATGGGCCTCTCCAATTGCACGCCACTGTGATCTCAAAAGTGTCTAGGGATCAACTACATTTTAGAAGATTGCAATCAAGAATATATTTTACAAAAACTGAATTAATTAATAATTTATTCAAAATGTCATGATCAGGCATGTGGAATTAGGTAGGAGACCAATCCAGAAGATTAGATTAGATTTAAATAAATAAGATTTTTTTAGAGCTAAAAATGTTCTTGACCCCTAGACAATTTTGATGTGTGTATAACAAAGGTTTCGAAAAGTCATTCTATAACCTGGCGGTTCGTACTTGGAAGGTTGACGCGAACCGATTCTACAAAATAGGAAGCCGAATAAAAAAAATATTACAATTAAAAATTAAAAAATGAGGGTTCGCCTAATTATATCATGTAATGAAAAAAAAAATTCTTTGTCCTGTCAGTTCCATTACGAGTATAGAAGCATCAGCTCTTTTCCTCGCTTTCACTTAATTTTTTTTTTCACAGTGACAAATCAAGCGAACAAATCGGAAGGAGGAAATTGATAAGAAAAATGGCAGTTTGTTTTTGATGCACTCCTTGAAGTCGAACGAGGATGTAGAATCATCAATCATAACGTTGTAGTATTTGGGTCAAGTGAATAAAAAAAAACTTTATTTTTTTCGCTCTCGGAAATGTATATACTGACGTGAAATAATTGGACAAGAGAAAGAAAATGAAGAATTATTTATATGTAGTGTAAAAATACTAGTATTTACATTTCGTAACTTTGTTGCTGAGTTATTTTATTTGTGCCATAGCTTGTTCATAAAATACGTGTTATTTTTAAACACAGCGAAGAAGCGTTTGACCACCATCCTGCAGCCCTAGCAAGGGAGGCAAGAAAGACACGACATAGAAAAAATATGCGCTGTGATTGGCTGCTATGTCACACATCGTGCGACTTAACTTATTTCAACCAATCACAGTTTCCTGATCATATCTTGTCATGTCTTTCTTGGAGCGCTTTGTTAGGGGGGCTGCCTGATGTTAACCCATTAACGCCCAGAAGAATGCTTACTCTTTAATTGATTTTGACTTTTATTACCAAGTAATAGAGTTTAAAAAACTTGTCCGTCTCCGAGTACAATTGGTGCTAATGGGTTAAGCAGCAATGTGGTCACTATTGACATAGTTATTACAGTCGGTCGGATACTGGACTTGCGTTCGAGACCGGCTATTACGTTGGGTGAATACGCTTGGTTAACCGTGTGCTCTTGCCTCTGCATACCCCGCTTTGGGATTAAAAGCCATGAAATGTATTTATTTTTTATTCCGCTCATAAATGACTAATCCGCGAACAAATATAAAACAGCCTATTTTAAGAAACCACCTTTTTTTTAAACTACTTAAAAACGGAAATGTACCAGCCACCACCGCGTTCCTCCCCACGATACATTGCACACACGAGCGGCTCACACTTCGCATGTTAATTGGAAAGCATACACATGTTATCCCACTTTGCATAACATCCCAGACTCAAACTCTGTCAAGAACAAAAAGGGAATATTCATTAATCTTTCAACAGCCATTAAATTGCAAATCATACATTAGTTTCTGGTGTTTGGTCTAAATTATGCGGCGGCGACGCGACTTCCTTTGATGGGATGTTATATGCACGTAACTACAAATGATTTAATCTTACTAATATTATAAATAGGAAAGTGAGTTTATTTATTCCGCTTTCACGCCGTAACTACTGAACTGGTTGCTTTGAAATTTTGCAGACGTATAGTTAGAAGTCCGGTTTAAATATTAGGGTACTTTTTATCCCGGAAAAAATTGATATTCCCGAGGAAACATACAATGAGTTCCTTTATACCGAATATAACCCGAGTCACGAGAGGAGAGGGCGGAAAGCTAGTTAGAACTCTATTTTATATTTATCCCATTGTTCTGAAGTCCTACTCATAGTGGAACCGCCAGGATGTGGAATAACTTGCATGAGTCTGTGTTTCCTGCGCAGTACAGTCTGAAGGTCTTCAAGTCACTGGGGTGAATAGGTACCTAATGAACAAGTGTGCTCCATCGTAGACCACATCGCTGCTTAACATCAGGCAGGATGGTGGTCAAACGCTTGGTTCATACCGTTCATGAGACGAGTGAGTAATTTGAAATACCCAATGCTTGATTAGTTAATACCCGAACTAACATTGCAATGTTATGGTGATGTCAACTAAATGTTAGGGAAGAGCGTTTTGAAAAGTGAGGAACGTGCATTGCTTGTGTGATAAATTTTGTTCGAGCAAACCCTTTTTTATTTAAAGTTTAAATCGGGTGTTACGACGAAAAAATTAACCAAAGATAAGCATTCAGCTCACCTCCGTTCTTTGACCGACGTTTCAAAACAGTTACATATGCGGTGGTCTACAAATTTTACTTGTTGACGTACGTTAGCTTCTTTTTATTAATTTATGTTATTTAGTAAGTACTTCCTTTCCTGTTCTGTTGACGTGTAAAATCAGTCAAGTGCGTATGTTTCAAAGCCGTATTCGGAAACAATAGTCAGTACTCTAGCGGCGCTTGATCATAGTTGGTCTCTTTTACACAGACACGCTTAGAGCGGGACAAACGTTACTTTAACAAAGATCTGTGAGTTTCAGAAAACGGAACTAAAAGCTAATGGATCATACATAGGATCATCGCAACATTACACATTACATGCAATAGAAACGTACAAGAAGACAGAATTATAGACATCAAGACGTGAATACGCGCACTAATGCACTCCGATGTAAACTATGCTCTGAGTTGAACCATCTCCTCAAGAGAGGGTTAGCGACCGTATATTAAGCGATGAAATTCAAGGAGCGCTTTGAATCTACGCTGTATTATAATGTCAGACAATCCAACCTATACAATGCCGTTGGAAATTGAGCTAGTCTACCAACAATTTTGTTTTCAATGCTAGCTCAGGTTACATTTTAAGATGTATAGTTTAAACTGGCAAAGCAATCTATACAAAACGTTTGTCAAGAGAATTTGCCAAGAGATCGAGTTTAATTAGATGATAGATTTAATAATTAATTTTAGCAATATCACCTTAGTGCTTGATATCAAATCGTTCTTTGTTTAATTTGTCTATGGTATTCATTTGCACTGTTACCCACTTACCAATTAACGCCTTACAAACAATAAATAAAAAAACATTTCACCCCTTTTAATCCCAAAGCGGGGTAGGCAGAGGCACCAGTGCCCACGGTTCACCAAGCGTATTTACTCCATCGTGACAGGGGGTGAGCCCATCGCCGTTATAAGGTTCACACACCTTGTGGTGTGCGGGTTTCATCACGATGTTAACCTAAGAGCGTGGCGTTTCGTACATAAGCCCTAAAAAAGAGTCCCATTGGTACATGTCCAGTAGCCGGACTCAAACCCGCGTCCTCCCGGTTTCAAGTCAAGTATCCGACCAATTGGACCACAGACGTTCTGCCTTAATATAATTATACAATACTTAATAATAATACTCGTACACAGGTTATTAGAAGTCTACTGGAACTGGTGAAAGAGATTTGCCATGATCATAACATGTGGAGGTACTTAATCTCTGCCTACCCCTCTAGGAAACAAACGTGAGGCATATGTAGGTATTTAAAATAATGAACTAGTTTCAGACCCAAAGTCGGCGAATAGAATACATGTGTCACCAACCCAGCCCAACTTTTCCCGTCGCGCCCGAGGGAACTCTCCAGAGGACGGGTAGCAGCGCTCTCTGTGAATTAAACCGCTGCGATCGCCAACCAGGTCTCCAATAATCGCCTCAATTGGCACAAGCGAGGCGATTATTGGCATTCCCACCCAAATGATCATGGAGATCATTGGGGGAGGCCCTGGTCCAGCAGTGGTCGGACACATGTGACTGATAATGATGCATACCATTGTACAAGTAACAGCGAAATGATGTTATAATCATAGTTCGTTTTACGTATCAACAGGAATACTGGAAATAAAAAAGGCTCTATGTACCAGAATCAAAAGGTGGAGATATTGTTGATTAAAATAATAAGTCATCTTCGTAATCATATATGTTTATTCTTTTAAGGGAAATGCTAACATAACGATATAATATCTTTGTGTAGCAATCAACAATGTGTTTTACTTATCAATTACTATAACAAACTTACACATGAATTGTCAGTCTTAAGAAAACTCAAAGTCCAATTCTCACTAACTTAAATTAGGCTCTAAGTGCCTAGCATTATATTTTGAATAAAGGCCTAAGTTCCAAGTTCGTTTAGGCATTGGCACATTGGCCATTTGAACACACAAAGACTAGTGACGTGACATTTTAAAAGTAAATAATTGAAAAAGAACATAATTACCAAATCCTGTAGCAACAAAATCAAATATTATTAAAATATCGAGTAAGAATAATCAAACCAATAAAACATCATTCAATTTAAAATGGCTTCATAATAGCTTCGATTTTTCTTCCCGCGCCGGTAACAACAACAGGTGCAATGTCCACCATTTTCATAACACTGGCGCCACGCTGCCAGGGACTTAACCCCTTTTAAAAAATAATGCGCTATGCGTCTTGCTCCGTCGCGTGTCTTATGGATGTAAGTACCGAGCAAAATACAACGCTAGTCACTTAATGCTTATTTTAGGTTATTGGCGATGGCACATAGAATCAATTTCTGGGATAAAATACGTTTCGAATTTTCTGGCACTTAGGCCCTTTTTTATTTCCAGTATTCAGTTCTGTTACAAAGCAAAATAATTCATCTTATCACTATATAGCACATCAAAGTGTCAGGGATTCATACCATTTTTAGCTCTAAAAAAATTGATGATTGGTCTCCTACCTAATTCCCCCATGGCCGTATCAATGACTCAACACCACAATTTAAATAAATTATCAATGAATTCAGTTTGTAAAATATATTCCTATCATTGGCAAATCTTTCTAAAACTGGTACTTGATCCCTAGACACTTTTGATGTGTGTAGCCGCCTCCCGCTGTCTTTCCCTATGTACGCTTAGATATTTAAAACTATGCAACAGAATTTGTTGCGGTTTTCTTTAGTAGATAGTTATTTTAGAGGAAGTTTTAAATATGTAATAATTGCATATAATAACAGGTAAACACAATTAATAACGTATATTGGCAATACAACATATACATATAGTAAAAATGACTCAAACATGAAACGTTTGTCTCGATAGAACTTGTGAACGGCTGGACCGATTTGTCTTGACAAAGATGTCTTGAATTGTTTGTCCAGAAGGTGAATAAATATGAATTTTACCCCTATCAGGTATGGCAAACGAAATGTTTGCCGAATTAGCTATTCATCAATAAATAAATGCA
>SJJU01010562.1:0-13871 GCA_012932125.1 Conopomorpha cramerella | reverse complement strand
GAACCGATTTCCACGGTTTTGCATTCGTTGGAAAGGTCTCGGGCTCCGTGAGGTTTATAGCAAAGAAATTTCAGGAAAAAAATCAACAGATAAGCGGGTAAACGAAACGAACCCATCTGGTGGCGAAACAGAGTTCGCCGGGTTTGCTAGTATCTAATAAAAAAGATAACTATAATATGGTATAGTTCAAATCGCACCCAAACATACCACAGAACACGGTTACTCCCAGCAATTAATTTAACAGTTCCATTCGGAAGGAATAGTGCCACTTTTTTGTTCCAAAAACGAACTGATAAAGGAACAGTTGACATAACACTGTTTCAGTGCAAATGTTCGTGTATAGACGCAGGCGCCAAACTACGTACCTAGCTTGTAATTAGGTACAGTCGTAATGAGAACTGGGCCGCGCTATCATGAAGAACGGCTATCGAACAGCTGTCAGGCCTGCCTGTCACTATGCCCGCTTTGATGCCTGCTATTGTTGTATTAGCTCAATATCGTGTATATGAACTGTTGAGAGGAAAGATTTATGTATTGTTTGCGTAGTAGGTATACAAAGTGTAAAAGGACCCCGAGCAATGGTCTTGGAAACGTTGTTGGGCTCGCGTCAATATAAACAACTTCTACTAGAGCAACAATGTAGTTAAATGAATAAAATAATAAAAAAATTGTCTTTTTTCTATGGAGACGAACATTTTTCGTTACAAATACAAAATGTTTATTGCGTTCTAAGTGTACAGTAAGCTTCTTATAATATAGGTTTAGTTACAACTTAGAAGTCATTTTCTGACATTGCAATGTTTCAGGTACCTAGTAGAAGCTGCAGACAGGCATCTCTTCAGGTCCATGTCTGCAGCATCAACCAGCCACCCACTTAGTTACAACATACTTTTTATTAGGAACTTTGAATATTTATATTACTAGGTACATCGTTGTGTTTCCCCGCAGTATAGGAAATGTCCAAAGCATACTGCACTACCTATTCATGGAAAAAAAATACATTTCACGCCTTTTAATCCCGTAGCGAAGTAGACTGAGCCACTTACACACATCAAAAGTGTCAAGGGATCAAGAACATTAATGTTAGAAGATTAGATTTGATTTAAATAAATTAGCTACTTAGGGATCGAGAACTAAGAAAATCTAATCTTCTGGATTGGTCTCCTACCTAATTCCCCATGCCTGTATCAATGACTTATCACCACATCTATATCTATATATATAAAAGAAAGTCGTGTTAGTTACTCCATTTATAACTCAAGAACGGCTGAACCGATTTGGTTGAAAATTGGGGGGTAGCTTAGAACCGGGAGACGTACATAGGATACTTTTTACCCCGATCCCGTTGGTCGCGTCGCTATATAGAGGACGTAATAGATTGTATGAAGAACTGAAATTACGCCAATGAAATCGCGGGGCGTCCATTAGTTTTGAATAAATAATGAATTAATTCAGTTTTTGTAAAATATATTCTTGATTGCAATATCTTCTAAAATGTACTTGATCCCTAGACACTTTTGATGTGTGTATGTATAATCGAATAAAACGAGACAAAGATATGATTAACATGCAGGAGTGAAAGAGCATAAATATTATTTATCTTTTGTTTCTTACGGCGTAGCAGGGTATTGTATGCACTTCTGTATTCAAACTGTCTTTTACTACCAAAATGACAGTTTGGATCCCGAAGTACATCCAACTTCCATACATATTGCTTAGAAAGAGAAAGGGTAGTACGGGGCGTGCAAGTCCAGTTGTGGTTGGTCTGAGATAGGTAACTTCCTAATAAAGAATAAGGTTACAATTTTCTTAAACACAGATATGATAATAAAATGCGTTGTTTATAAGGAATAAGGTTACAATTTTCTTAAACACTATATGATAATATGCTTCGTTTTTTTTAAACAAATTGAACAAACGTTTGACCACCATCCTACCTGATGTTAAGCAGCGATGTGGTCTACGATGGAGCATACTTGTGGATTCAATTGTCGATTACGCAAATATAGGTAATAGGTATATTATTTTTCTTGCATATGTAGGTACGTTTCTTTAGGGTTATTGATAAACGCGTCTAGATAATGTTTTAGTGCGCAGAATGTGCGTTTCGCGTCAGAATTATCATCGAATTATCTATCGCATTGTTTAATAAATAATAATAACCCAGGAAATTTTCTGCCAACACCCCCCGTCACGATTGTGATAAAATTCATCGTATATACCGAACGACTTATATTTTGTTCAAAAGTTAATATAAACAAGGGCACATTTTATCTTGAACGAACGTTATCTGGCAATTACGTAAAATCGTGCCATTTTGCAAAATGCGTAGGTACTTAGTCGTTTTGCAACATTGTTCCGGGTTTAGTGTGGATTATACAATAAATGTTGTCAATACGCTATCTTTTATGCTAATAAATAAAAAATGTACGAAAGTAATTATAATAACAATACACTGCTTATCTTTAGCAGTGGACTAAACTCTCAAAATATTCCATTCTGAAGAAACAATAAATAGATAAACTTTTTTTAAATATTGAAGATTGAAACTTTATGAAGACTTTAAATTATTAAAACAACTACAGTACGAATTCTTAAGTCATCTTCTACTTCTACTCGTCACGGCTGTATAGTTTTTGTATTAATTCAAAAATACATAACCAAGCAACCGGTATAAACTCTACGCCAAATAATGCTATTTACAAATCTTTTTACGCACAAATCATCTTTTAAATATAGATTTGCGTTAAATAAATTGCGTGGTAAAATGTAAGTACAGATACAGAGAAACGTAATAATTTATATGCTTCAACTTTGATAGAAAAACATAAAATTCTGTTAGCAAAACTATTTTAAAAATATTTTGTTTCAGTATCAATGTTTTTGTATAAATTTCGACAAAACGTGTTAAGAGTCACGTGCTGCCACACGTGCCTGTGCTGAACTGTATTTGACAAAAACTGAATACAATACATACCATAGATTTTGGTAAGTTTTTTTTTTAATCACTATGAACAAGCGTTTGACCACCATCCTGCCTGATGTTAAGCAGAGATGTGGTCTACGATGGAGCACACTTGTTCAGTAGGTACCTATTCACCCGCGACTTGAAGACCTTCAAACTATACTGCGCAGGAAACACAGGCTCCGGCAAGTCGTTCCACATCCTGGCGGTACGCACTATGAAAGTGGACGCAAACCGTTTGGTTCGCCGGTAAATGGCAAATCCACCTGGTATGGATGACGTTTTGCCGTTCTCCTGGTTGTCCTATTGTAAAAACGCGATGGGGGTATTAGGTTATGCAACTCCGTATCACACTCTCCGACATGCACCCGATATTAAATTTAAGTTTAAATCTTAATAAAAGTACATAATCGTGTTTTCCCAAGAATAATAAAATTATCATACACATATTCTCTCTGTCTGACCCTGAATCTGACCCCATACATTGCCTTAATTTGTATGTGTGCCTTAATTGCATTGCCGAAAATACATATCTCTACGTCAGAAGTATAAGGTCGGATGTGTCATTTTGTTACTTTACAGGAGAGCGTTAAGAAAATGTTGTTCATAATCCGTTAAAATTGACGTAAACTAAAAAGAAAACAGTGACCTTATTAGTTTAATTTCTTAGATAATTTAACAAGCTACAGTTCCATATTAAATCTTTTATAGGAAAAAAGTGATTTACGGCGTAAATTCAGATCCGACGTTATGCTTCTGACGTCGAGATATAATATACTTAAACATACGTCACGCCCATTTCCCAGAGGGGTAGGTCAGGGTGTCACGTTCCACATCTATAGTACAGTTTAGCGTACTCATTAAGCACATCCCTAGAGGCCCGAGATATTATTACATAAATACATCGCACCTACACAGACAAATCATCCAGACACCCACAACAATTACATCAGCTGATCCCTAAAACATCGGAGACGGGATTCCAACGTACGATCGTCGCCCTAGAGTCGGGTGCCGTGACCACTAGTTTATACTGCGTGTAAAAGTATCCCGAGGAATGGTCGGAATATGGGTGGAATATGAACAACTTTTACTATAGCGACAATGTAAGAAAATTGAAAATATTTTTTCATCTCTATACAAATAGAATATATCATCTCCGGAGGCAAAAAATTGATGCGGTTTTCTTTAGTAGATAGAGTCGTTGCGTAGTTTTAAAGATCTAAGTACATATACATAGGGACAGACAGCGGGAGGCGACTTTGTTTTATACTAAGTATTGATTATTTACGTCACTTTAAATTTTGATAGAATTAATGCTCTATCCTTTGTTTCAATATCAATTACTACATTAGGTAGGTTAGGTACCTGCCTATTCAATAAATAATAATATTATTACGTTATCAAGCAAAAAGCTATCAGTCAATACATGACAAACATTTTAGTGAGGTACTGTCGCGGCCACGTCCAGTGTCACAACTTTAACGAAACAATCACTAAAGTACTATCTACATTAAGATAGGTCTTTAACGAGTAGCCAATGGCTGAATATCGTTTCAATATGTAAAAATTAAACAACCCCTCTCACACAAAGTGTTGGGAGTATATAAAGGTCAATTTATGTTGGTTTCAAATATTGATAAAAGACAAAGGAATTGCCCATCCGACCCCGTGACACATTTCACTGGTGGAAATTTGATTGTTAGGCGGAGGAAATTGTAATTTAGGCTTCGACTTCCGTTTGTATGCATTTTAATTATTAATTACTTCAATGTTCCAATGCTGGTTTGGAATGTAGGCACAAGAACTATGTAAAAAATACGGCTTATGAGAATACGAACTCTATGATCTGTCAAAATATTGATTAAAATAAATATCAAATACATACATAAGTATAAAAACTGACAGAACTCACAATTCTGAAAGGGATAGAACAGAAAAAACGATACATTTTGACAATTCGTTCATTGTACGTATAAATATTGACCTAAATAAAACAAATTTTCGAGGTAGGTTAGTTAGAGAAGCGCCACTTCAAATCATGAACAAACGTCAACCTGGATACATCCTAGTTTCATTTATCTCACAAAGTTTTGACAGTTGTTAACCAAACCTTATTGAATTAATAGGTTACCGTGAAATACAACCTTAATACTTTGTGGCAAATGTCGGATTGCAGAAATAACTTTAAATTTTACGTTACAGTAAATATTGGTCTGTTAAATATAAAGCTCCATTCTCTGCAACTCAGCGTAAAATCATATCAAGCATAGGCGCAAAGCTTTGGCATAAAAGCCTATTTATTTTCCACGAAAATAATCATAATAATCATTTCAAGGTGGCGTGAAAAGTACTCGAAACCCGAGGTCATGTATGAACGTAGATGAAGCGAACGGGGTATGTCAGGACCGTAACAAGTGGAGATTTGTAACGACCTACCGACCTGACCTACCCCTCTGGGAGACAGGCGTGGAGTATCGATGGTCCCTATTAAGAAAGTCGGATCTACAAAACGGAACATGTTCAGGAGAGAAGATAGTTTTGGATATTAACACTAAACTACTTGTGGTACATACTTCAAATTTACAACAACTTTTAATCTTTAGTACCTTTATGTGATGCAATATACGTATAAGTTTATAGGTCTTAATATCGCCAATATAACGGTGTAGAAAACTACACTATTACATATTCCTAAAATTGCACTACCGACATTTTTAATTGGGACCATCGATATATGTATGAATGAAAATAACCATATTTTTTTCCTTTGACTACAAACAATCGCTGAGGATCTTAAAGAGGAAAGTTTCATTGTGAACTCTTCAACGTATTTCACGCACTTTCTTAGTTTCTTAGCTGTTTAGCAGATGTCCATGTCCGAGACCGTTATTTATAAACCCCGATAAACACCCAATCTGTGTACTAATTGTCACTAATGTGATATCCAGTGAAGATAGTACCGAAATAATTAATTACGTAGTGTGTATCTTGTGTAAGCATTTGTGTTTCTGATTAGAGTACATTTCAATTAGACATTTCTAGAAGGATTGTTATTGTAACCTTGTATTTATACAAACATTGTAATGACGTTATTAATTAATCAACGCTGGTTTATAAACTTAAAATGGTATTTTAGCTAAAGTACGGTATAAAAGGTTATTAGGTTTTAAAGGTTTTAATACATACGATTGGCTACTACCCTAATTGAAATTGAGGCATTTGCTTTAGCAAGTGCCTCTGCCTACCCCGCTTTGGGATTAAAAGGCGTGAAGTGTATTTATCTTAATTTTAAAATGTTGAAATCTATATATATAAAATAAAGACGGGTTTGTTACAAGAACGATTGAACCGATTAGGCAGAAAATTAGTGGCTTACGTAGCTTAGAACCAGGAGAATAACATAGGATGCTTTTTATCTCGCTCCGGTGGGAATTAGTGCAGTATAGGGGGTGCTATAGTTTATATGACATACTGAAACTACGCGAATGAAATCGCGGGGCTTCCACTAGTTATACATAGTTTACAGTTCATTATATTTTAGACTATGCCTACTTCAGAGCCTGTTCAATTGTACTCCTATCTATCTGGATGACTTATAAAACAAACGAGATAGAACTACAATGTCTGTACTTTTTTTTTTTACATGGGGGAATCCTCATGGACACCCCGCCGCCATGGGGACAGCGAACGGGATAGTGTCGGACTCTTACCGACTAAACCCCCATGATGACCTCCGTGGCAGGGCGGGTCCCGGGAGTACCCGAGGGAATTGCATCAGGACCCGCCCAAGCGATCGGTCCTGTCGGACTCCGGCTCGGGGCAGACAGGTGGTGTGTCTGCCCCAGCGACCTCCATCACCAATGTCTGTACTCTGTCAAGCATAATTCTAAAAGCTAATGAACTCTACTTACTGACGAATTCACAAAACATCGGTTGACATATTAATAAAAAAACAACAACAACAAAAAACATGTCAAAAACCCTATTCATCATCACACTAACGCAGCAGTATCATAAATCAACGACAGTTCAACGGAATCGTGTTTAGATCGTCTAACGCAAAAAGCAATCCGCGGAAAGAACTTTGCCCTCTATTGTGTTTTAAAACACATTGTTCCTAAACGATACATAAATCCGCATCAACTACTTATAAAAAAGGAACAAAGTTCACTCGAGGCGACTGTGAAAAACAAATAAATAATATTACGCGGAAAAAATATAATCTATGACGTATCTTTATGCTTTATGACAAATTTCGTCAAGACCCATTCTGTAGTTTTCACGTGATTCGAAAAGAGAGACTAATATTGGATGATGATTTTTTACATCCCCACAGACGCCCCCGCGATTTCTTTAGCGTATTTTCAGTTTCTTTACTACTTGGGCTTCATTTCTAGAGTTTTAATTAGGATTCTTATCTTTTTTAATAGAATAACAACCTATAGTCTAGCAATCTAGGTGAAACAATATACTATCAATATTTGAGTTAATTGACAACAAAGGTACAAAAATACAACCAAAATCTTCGCTCTTCAGAACATCAGTACAGATAACAAAGAGCAGAGAAGTGCAACTTATTGCATATACAAAAATAAATCATGCAGCAAGCGATTCACACCCGGACACAGCAAATAACCTGAAGGTCAATAATACATTGATTAGATACGACCATTAAGCCGTTATCCGATCCAAGAAAGACTTAAATATCTTTAAGCATCTAATTTATTACTGAAAGAAAGTTTTTCGCATATCTTTTATCAGTCGGTTATGTTATTTTCTTTGGATTTAATTTAATGCATATGTATTAAAGGCTGTGCTTAAGATATAAGTATTGTGTTATCCATATCCATACATATCTATGATTAAAAATGCTATTCATAGTACCTACTCAAAGTATTATATTTAGTTCCGCCTAATAAGTAAATAATATCTATGAATAACCGCCTAATAAATAATTTGAGATAACATTTATAATATTTTTTTTTATTTTGTTGATACGCTTGAACGTTAACGTTAACACGTTGACAGTTCTATGAGCCCAATGTGGGCTCATGTCGCGGCATGGCTCCAAGTCCGTGAGACCACAATGGACTCACAACTATTGAGTATTTTGTTTTGATTTTTTATCGCGGAAGTCTCTCGTCAGTTTACAGTTTTAGGACTTGTTATCACAGTATTTGCTGTACGAAAATTATTTTAAAAAAAATGTAAATTAATCACTAATCTGTCTGGACATTATGTAAGAGTTTTCTAGTCACTTCGGGGACTATGTCTATGAATATGTCTCAGAGGTCGGGGCACACTTTTAATTACTTATGTAAATATACTTAGTAATGTTATTCATAGCGACTCTTCGTCTACCGCAGTGAGGACATTAGTTAACCCTTTAACAGGCAGAATGTTTGATGATATTAATAGATTTCAGACTGTATTTCCAGGGACTAAGGTTTCAAGTTTAAGTGTGTTCTGCATTCCCTCTGCCTTGTAAAGGGTTAATATTTCCATTCCCGCGCGTCAGAACCGCAAACGAGAAATTTTCTATATCAATTACAAAAAAATCCTACCTTCTTTCAAGCAAGTTCTTCTCGGATTTCTCCTGTTTCTTAGAGTCGACGGTTAGCTTGTAGAATATTTTGGCAGCGACTTCGGACCGGTCGTGGGCCGAGTACATGAAACCGTGCAGCTGTTCCAGTAGATCCCAGCTGAGCTTCCATAGGGACCTGCTCATCTTTGGTGTGCAAGCTACAAACCTGTTGACAAAATACATACATATATACATAAGTATAGAAGTATGTTTCCACTGTTATAAGCCTACTGGTAGCAAATGGAAAATGAAACCATTCAGTTGCATAATGTGCATTACGCTTCCAATATGATCATTAAATGGGAGGTAGCCAGTATTTGTTGCGGAATTGGGTATTTATTGCTTAGGACGGGATGTATAAAGCGAATTTTCACTATGCTTTGTCATAATCATATAATCATCAGCATAATCTTGCTATTAATTGTCACTTGTGTTTGGAATCTGACAGAATCTGACGGCAAAATTTTGTCAGAGTTCGTTCCGAGTTAGCTTTATGAATCTCGGTCTAAAGATTCTTTAGCACTTTGGGTCTACCCATCCTACCCCATCCCGTATTCTAAAACAAGATCAATCAATGAGAATAAAGTGTAATTTGACCATAATGTGTCTATTTTACAGTACAAAGAAACGTTAATTTACTAATAACTATACTATTATCAATTTTTTATTTGCTTAAGTATTAGGATACGAGCCTAAGCCCAACCAGGGGCATTATTAACCTGGCAACACAAATAATTGTTTCCAATCAAAATCATCAATTGAACTTATCACTGTTCGAAATGCGTTTAGAAAATATTTCGTACATATTATTATAGAAAATTCAAATAAATAATTTGAATTTGAATTTGAAAATCAAACAATTATTGTAACTAAAGAAACAAGATGTTAATCTAGTTAATGATGCCCCTGAAGATTCTCTGTTACCGGTAATAAAAGGTTTTCACAGAGATATTGTGTTTATAATAAAATAAATACGACAAAGTGTCCTGTTCACCATGAAAATGCATATGAATATAAAAAAGTCGATAATGCGAAGCAAATGTTTAATTGTTAGGGGTAGAGAATTGGAGAAGTGGAGAAACCTGTATCTTTCTAACTTAAGTAACCGTGTAGCTATAATACTTTAATAACCACATCAATATAAATGCCCAGCCCAACTTTTCCTGTCGTGAGGATGGCGGCGAGGCGACCGAGGGAACTTTCCAGAGAACGAACAGTAGCTCTCTGTGAGTTAAAACACAACACCACTGCGATCGCTAACCCGCCATCCAAGCGATCCAAGTATTGGCATTTCCTCCCCAAATGATCTTGGAAATCATTGTGGGAGGCCCTCGTCCAGCATTGGACGTCATGTGGCTGGTGAAACAAATGTCAAATGTCGCGAATGTTACCATATTTATTTCCGTCGCTAACTTAAACTTCAGAATCAGGAAGCAACATGTTAATTGCTAAGGAGAAATCAAATACAATTACACAAACTGATAAGAAGAACAATACCGGTAACACAGTCCAAAAACAAGGCTTCCGATAACAATTACGTAGGTTTTATAAAATTATTCAAAATTAAACAAGAAGTTGCGTTACGTTTTAAGTGATAAAAATTATTATTCCATTTCGAAATATTGTGATGATAATAAATCATAAATATTTTTTTTCTCTGCAATGTATTGCACAAACCATACGTAGGGTTGGCCGCGTTTGACGTCAAGGAATAATGTAAATAAATATATTAATCCTTGCCCCAGGTTATCGAAATCGTAATTAGAACAAAATATAACGATTGCGAAATATAAAAAAGGAAATAATAACGTCAGTACATTGGAAGTGGTCGGTCACTAGAGATTTTGTACAGAGGTTTCGAATAATAAAAATAATAATTAGCTAGTGACAGGAGTTATCGAATTCTGATAACCTGACTAAAATGTAGATAGACATTGTTTCCAAATTATTTTTTATTAAAATTGAAACAACTAAAATAAATGTTCGTTACCTATTTATACTATCCTGTTTAACTTATGATAAGGTTTTGAAGGAAGCAGTATTAAATATTTTACCATACAACCCTATTATACTTATCACGTACCCTATTATAGTGAACACTGGGTAGTTATGAATAAAAACTGCCTAACCCTCGAAGCTGGATGCGAGAAGCCGAAAACAGATCACAGTGGCGTGCAATTGGAGAGGCCTATGTCCAGCAGTGGACAAGTATGGGCTGATGATGATGATGATGAACCCTCGATGGTTAGCTTCTATCTACAAACCTTGTCGGGTTTGTTTCACACCTTTCTGAATCCTGAGACGTAGGCACTATAAAAAATGGGAAAACGCAGACATGTTTACATAGACAAATCAATATGTCGACGGCACAAAAACAACGAACGCACACGAAAACAACTAGCTCCTTCACCTTTGCAGAGCGACAAAAAAAAACACGCCGCCTTCAAAAAACCTTGAACCCCCGGTCTGTTTTGAGTGTCGGTTAAGTCGCCATTTTTCTTTTTTGTCAAAAATCATATATATTTAAACAATCTGTAAAGGTTTCATTATTAAAAAGGCTTTAGCTGCTACTGAAGTAAAATGTTATTGCTTCTGCAGTCTTTATTTCTGCAGCCATTGCTTCATGGGTGACGAAATGATACCAATGTATTAAAATCAATGTTCAATAAAACTAACTTTAGTAGTAAATAAATACTAATTTATAGTGATAGATAACAATAAAGACGAAGTGGAGATTAGAAGATTTACATGGTTTTTGACAGAAAACAAAATGGCGACAAAACTGACGCTGAAATTATTTCACAATGGTGTCTCAGTGGCCTATTGTGACGTTTTCTGTCAATTACTGGCAATGACGTCTCGATATTTTTTAGTGCAACAACAAACAGCATATAGATCAGTGTAGGTAACGATGAACTGTCCAGATTACAAATAAAGGGTTGGTTAAATATTTTTTGAGAGAAAAACTTTTCGATATTCTTACAAATAATTTTAGGACGGCAGGATTAGATAGGCAAATAGTAAGGACAGTATTGACCAATAAACGTCACAATAAACATAAGTAGTATAATTAAAAAAACAATCTGTATTTTGTCAGTAAATTCTCACGTTTGGCTTCTACTTCTGAGCTTTTCCCATATAGCAAATCTGAGAAATAAAAACGAGAACATTGAGAGACCATTGCCATCACTAGACTCGGGAGTCCTTCCGTCCGCAAGCATCATCATGGTCTGAAAACTGACCTATGCATTGTATTCTGATGCCTCAAGCATCTCTTCCTAAGGATCGCCACATTGCCGGCCACTTTATACTGCAACGAATGATGGTCAACTCTTTCACCGACATAGCTAGAAAAGCCAAGCGTGACTGTTAGTTACTCCAACAAAAATAAATAACTCTCTCGGCGGTAACAAAGGTTTGAATTAACAATATGATGCAAACAGGATAAGTTTGGGGAGAGTAAGAGCAACATTTATAGAAATAACTGTTACTCAAAATATTGCTATATGGTATCTGACAGAGCATCTTTGTCAGAATATTGCTTAAAAATGTCAGTTATATATGGAATCTGACAGAGCCCCTTTGTCAAAATATACTTTTTTAAGTACGATATTTTGACAATAGTCTTAAGTTCCGAAAAAATATATAAAAATATTTAAATAATAGTTCTGCAAGATTACATTCTAAACGGACAGTTCAAAGAATAACTTTGTTAAATCTGAGTCTCTCGGTGTGCAGGTCGATTTTTACTTTTCGATACTTCAATTACAGCAGACCACGATGTTAAATATTTTAAGCCTCTTCTAAACCAAACTATTGTAGTTCGTTTAAGTTTCGATTTAGTGAGGAAATAAAAAGTATTAACTTCTGTTGTAACATGCCAAGTGCCAAACCACAAGTGACTACAGTAACTAAGCTTTTTTGACATCAGAATGGTGGACTTTTGAAAACACCTACTTTTCTAACTATTGTATTTAACATGCAAAACACAGAACAAAAAAATATACATACATGACAATGCCTGTCACCGCCAATAATAATAACAATATGTATGAAACTTAACTGTAGACATAAAATCAATTTGTAAAACAAAACGTGACGTATGATGCCGGCTCTATCATTCGCCATACGTGAGAACGTGATGGAATGCCCCACAATTCTTGCCTGTTAATTTTACACATTCACGGTGTATTTAGAAAGCGATCTGCAATGATCCTTTGCCAGAATCTTACTTAGAACTAACACATATATGTATGGAATTTTATAGATAAAAAATAAATAAATACCCTTCACGCCTTTTAATTCCAAAGCGGGGTTGGCAGAGGCACTTACTTAATAAGCAAATTCCCACGGTTCACCAAGCGTATTTAACCCAACGTGACAGGGGGTGGGGCCATCGCCGTTATAGGGTTCACACACCTTGTGGTGTGCGGGTTTCATCACGATGTTGTCATTCACTGCACCGTACGAGCGAGCGTTGCGTTGCGTTAATTTTATAGATCTTTAGACATATTTCGATAAAGCAAAGATTCGCTTTATAAATGACACATTTAGTAAACAAAAAAACATAAAGCTACTAATTAAACTGTATCAGAAAGAGACGAAGACGTATTTGGGTGCGATTGCGAATACTGGTCTATTGGACAAATCAATTGCTGATAATTAAAGCAGATGTAAGTAAATAAAAAAAAAATGTTTTTTATTTACGTCGGTTCAATCTGACCTAAAGAACATCAAGGTTGAATTACAGAGATTATTAAAGCATGTAAACACACGTGTAACTATTGTAAATATGTTAAGTATAGAACTTATTGAACACTAGTATAAATGTATATTAAAAAAATCGACCACCAAGTTTTAGAACCCCATAACTTCATTATTAACGTTTATTACATGTAAACTTCTATTCCCCTTTTTAGCCCCTTAAAGCACGCATTTTGAAAAATGCTTTCTTATCTCACACGTAGACATCTCCCATCAAAACGACATGGAATTTGCACGATTCGTACCATGACATGCCTACTTAAGTGGTACTACGACCGCAAGGACCCAGTGGTCTGGACACCTGCCTCTAGGCCGGCGGTCGCGGGTTCGATTCCCGCCGCTTCAAATATTTATTTATTTACCACTAGTGGACTCGACAGACGTTGTCCTGTCTTAACTATTATTATGAATATCTAGGGTGGCCTGTGCCCAGCAGTGGACGTCATTTTTTTCTTTCAACAACCTTCTGCTGTCATTAATAAGCACAACAAAGAAAGAATTAGCGAAATCGGTCCACCCGTTCCGGAGTTATGACATGAAAACGAAAAGTGGCTT
>SJJU01010561.1:0-19741 GCA_012932125.1 Conopomorpha cramerella | reverse complement strand
ATCATGTAGGTTAATATATTAAGCAATTTTGAGATTTGATAAATGATATTAAATGCTAGTGGACGCGACAGACGTTATCCTGTCTTAACTAATATGAAATTATTACAACCACAAGGGTGGCATGCGTCCAGCGGTGTATGTTATTTTTCTCTCATAAGAACCTTCTGCTGTCATTAATAAGCGCAACAAAGAAAGAATTAGCGAAATCGGTCCACCCGTTCCGGAGTTATACGATTACCAACACATTTTGAGATTCATTTTTATATTATAGACTAACTGTCCCGGCAAACAATTCTTTTGCTGTAGAAAGATTTGTACCTCGTGCATTGGAAGAAATACACCTTTTAAACGTTCCCTGGACTTCCACGTGATCAAGACCAACATTAGCGAAATCAGTTCAGCCGTTGTCGAGTTTTAGCGAGACTAACGAACATCAATTCATTTTTATATATATGCACACATCACAAGTGTCTAGGGATCAAGAACATTTTTAGCTCTAAAAAGAATCTAATTTATTTAAATCAAATCTAATCTTCTGGATTGGTCTCCTACCTATTTCCCATGCCTGCATCAATTACTTGTCACCACATTTTGAATACATTATGAATGAATTCAGTTTTTGTAAAATATATTCTTGATTGCAATCTTCTAAAATGTACTAATGATCCCTAGACACTTTTGATGTGTGTATAATTGCAATTGTAATATTTGATAATCATAATTTATTTTCCATGGAATGGTAAGTGTATTTGTATCGAAGACTAGATATTGTACAACAGCACACGATCACCTAAACAACACAATTCTCTCATTTCATAACGATCGTAACAACAGTAATGCATTTTAAAACAATGTCATTATTGTGAATGAAGAAAAACATCGCGTGGAATCACTCCCGATAATGACGGCGCTAGGTAAATTAAACAATTTTCTACTGAATCAATATTCCGATGAGATAATGCTACGCAACATGCGCCCGCGCCGCTTGCGCTCCTATTCAAGTTAATATCGATAACGGATAACTTACAATTCAAAATAGGAATGTACACTACCTGTTTATAGTCAAGATATTCGATCCTAGTTTATTATTCGTCCATTCTTAACAATATAAATGTAGAGAATAAAAATGATTCGAAAAAAAACGCGATCAGACATTTCTTGATGAATTATTCATTTCTTACGTTTTGTTATTCTGTGCACGGCCCGTAGACGTTAATAATAACATTTATTTTTTCGTTCAAAATAACTTACGTATACGATATTAAGAGTTTTTTTTAAAAGAAACGCGCACTGGCATACTAAAAGTTTAAAACGGGTATTTTGGCGCGAAAATTAACCAAAGATAAGCATTGTGCTTACCTTCGTTCTTTTGCCCGACGTTTCGACACAGTTACTTTTTCCGTAGTCTCATGACCACGATGATGACTTTTTTGTCAAAAATCATGTAACATTTGTATTTACGTGTTTTTTAACAGAAGCGAAAATTGCAATGGTCGACTGAATCAATTAATTCTTTATTGCACATTTTAAAATAATAATGGTAAGACTTTCATAGACGACCTTTTCGATCAGAGCTATTTATTCCAGGCAACTGTTATAGATTATTAGTTAAGTAATTAAACATTTCAAACCGTTTGCTATAGATACACTATTTAACAGAGTGGCTCTCCACTCTCGGGACGAGAGCTGACAGGGACAGTGACAACTTTTCGCCAAACAACCAAAGTATCGATACACATAAGAGTATTATGATGAAGATAAATCGATTACTTAGTACTCTTGACTATACTTCGAAGAATATTACATCCATCCGGCCCCGCGGGCTCTCTGTTATAAAGTTTGCCTTCAAAAGCTCGTCGCAGATAATATTTTGTACAAAATCAACCTATGCCACTAGAAAACTATAACAAAAAATATCAATCCAAATGACCTTTAGGATCCGGTTATAACGATCGCACGGTCAACAATTCCGACGCCATATACTATACGTTATATAGGTAGGTTAGGTACGTACCTATAGCTATATACTAGACAGTGTTAGTGTGGACGATTACCCGCGTCGTTTGCATGTAAACACGCCTCTTCAGGCGTGAAAACTCTAGTCAACTCGCGCTCCATAGAGCCACGTAAACGGTGAAAAATTTGGACATTTACAACAATGAATAATGATCGCTCGTTATATGAGGTACTAGTGAATGGCGCCCAAATTCAGTCGCTCAGTTTCATTATTGATTTCTATTCAAAAATACTATCAAGTAAACATCGCGCGGAAAAAATATCAACATGTACAGCTGATGTCGTTAGCATGACGTGTGGAAATAGTGACTTTTTGAGGGTAGTTTCGGATTCGCAGCCAACCAGTGAACGACGCCGCCGCCGTACTCCAGTCGGCTCGCGACCACGACACATGTAACTGTGTGGAAACGTCGGGAAAACAACGAAGGTAAGCTGAATGCTTATCTTTGGTTAATAATAATATCATTTCAGTGCGCGTTTCTTCAAAAAATGATTTACTACCAACAAGTTTTAGCACCATAACTCCAAAATTAACATTTTTGTCTTATTAATTTCTTCCTCCCATTTTACCCACTTAGGGGTGAATTTTGAAAAAATATTTCTTGTCTCACGTAAACATCATAAAAAGTACGCATGTTCAGCTTTCTAGGCTCAAGAGTTCGGGTTGGGAGATGATGAGTCAGTGATGAATGAATCATTTAGTACATTGAGCTTTAGACTGGGTGTAATAGGGCCCCGAGCAATGGTCTTAGAAACAATGTTGGGCTCGTCAATATAAGAATGTTTATTTTTTTCGACCAAGATCATATCACATACAATAAAAGCATACAACATAAAATACAATAATAGGAAAAATAACAATACACAAATTCAAAATGGCATACAAAATTAAATTAAAACAACTTTTACTGTGAAGACAATGCGGGGAAATGAAAAAAAATCCATCCCCATACAAAATGTCACCTTCCGAGGCAAAAAAAATGTCTATTTTGTGTGTATATGATTTTTTTTTTCGTTTCTCAGCATTGTCGCCATAGTAAAAGTTGCTCATATTGACTAGAGTATAACAACGTTTCTAAGACCATTTCTCGGGGTCCTTTTACACTCAGTGCACCGTGTGGCCGTTGTAAAAGTGTACAAATTGAACAGGAAACTAGACCACAATTACTACAAGAGCCGACAACTAAATATTCGCTACTCTTAACTAAATAGGCATAGACGTTGTTTGATATATTGAACACGTAGTAATATTATGTACTATGAATTTATGTAAATAAGTTAACTGAGAGGTTTCGTGTACAGGTGGCATGCGTATTGTACTTATGTTACCTACTGATACACAACATGCTAGTTAGGTATGCTTTGGGGGCGATTCTCGTAACATTCTTCGTTTGTCGTTCAACTATTCGTTCTCATAATGAGTAGGTGCTTTACGATATATGATTTCTTGTTGGTTACTTACCGTAATAGCCCCAAAATCATGCCATTGTCAAGTGTATCAGAGCCCTAACTATAGTCCATTGATAGATCTAAAGTATATCAGTTGTAATGTGCAAGAGCTGTTTGTTATAAAATACTTCACAAATAGGTAGTTTTCATTACAATCTAAACCTACACTAATATTATACAGAGGAAACATTTGTTTGTTTGCACCGAATAAGCTCCGAAACTACTAAACTGTTTTTAAAAATCCTTTATTGTTGGGAAGTACGCTGACGTACCGATGGACGGTAAAGGATTTTTTAAATAAAATGTTCACGGGTAACATTCTGTAATCTTATACCGAAATTCCCTCGGGAACAGAAAAAACGTGAGTAACACTGCGCGGTAACGCTAGAATTTATATAAAAAATGCATTTCTGTTCGTTAGTCTCGCTAAAACTCGAGAACGGCTGGATTAAGTCCAGGAAGGTTTGAAAGGAATAAATACGAATTTTAGAACTATCAGCTGTAATTGTTAGCTTTTCTTTCAACAGTGCAAAGGCGACATTCTGAGCAAAACAAACTCTTGCCGGGGCATCTAGTATTCAATATTCTCAAACTCTGAACTGATATCGCCTACTTCATCGGCCATTTATTTATACCAATGTCTCATCTGATTAGGCCATAAAACTCCGTTTATTCTTAGAACTACGATTAGGCCTCGGGGTTTTTCCTCGAGCACTTAACCATTTCCATTTCGGGTATGATGTGTGCCTATTTTCGTAACTAATTATAGACCTAGTGCAATAACTGGGGGCCAAGTAGGCTACACTGTCGTAGTTGCATCGCTCTGACAGCGTATATTAAGACGATGTGCATCGCTGTTTCAGTACGCACGAGAGTGAAATGAAAGAAACTAAATCAGCAATGCAGATCGCTTGCCGCTACGATGTGAGAGTTATGCAACTACCACAGTATAATGGACTTAGGCTCCTGGTTTCTGTTACATAACTGGTGTTCTTCTTCACGTTTACCGTAGGATAAGGTATATATATTACTGTAGATGAATGTGACAAAATACATGCATCAAATTCAGTCTAGGAATAAAAAAACAACAAATCTATACTAATATTATTAAGCTGAAGAGTTTGTTTGTTTGAACGTGCTAATCTCAGGAACTACTGGTTCGAATTGAAAGATTATTTTTGTGTTGAATAGACCATTTAACGAGGAATGCTATATAACATCACGCTGCACCTATTAGGAGTGAAGAAATAATGGAAAATGTGAAAAAAAGGGAAATTATTTATCCTTGAGGGCTTCCGTTGCGTGCGCTCCGAAAACGGTTCAAGATTCCAAAAATATGTATATGTATGAAAGAATTATTCCTCTTGAAATGTTCTAAAAAATGTCCACAACTGTATATGTCTATCTTTTAAGATTAATTCACTAGAACCGTTTTTAATAAATGTTGGTCGAAATTAATGCATTATTTGTTATCTTAATATATAAAAATCCAGTATCATGATGTTTGTTCCCAATGAACTCTTCACCAAGGCTACCGATATTCTCAAAAGTTGGCAATTATATGTAATTTCGTCCATATTGACTAGACACTTTTGACGTGTGTAATTCATCTAAGGGCAAACTACAATACAGTCTTGGAATCATCACATCTCGATCTATCTTCTTACAAAACAGAAATCTATTTTTGTGTGTTTGCCTAAACTTGCATCATTCTGCGGTTTAATAACCGAAAGAAACAACACTAGAGAGGATACGAGAACTAAAGATAGACCATGTTTTTTTTTGTAATAGGGTCGTAAATGTTCTTTCGAACATCACGAAGGATTACATAATGCGTGTAAATATTTAACAAAGTTCAACAAAACTTGGACAGTTTCCTTCTGTTCTTTAGTATGTAAAAGCTTTGCTTTGCTTGCTTTTGACTACTGGGATGGATAGAATCTGACGTTAGATCGACAGTCGCGGGTTAGATTCCTGCACAACCACATGTAAGTAAATAGGTACCTATTTAAAAGTCATTATCTACATAGTATAAAACAAAGTCGCCTACCGCTGTCTATCCCTATGTATCATCATTATCAGCCCATACTTGTCCACTGCTGGACATAGGCTTCTCCATTTGCATGCCACTGTGATCTGCTTTCGGCGAGAAGAGATGCATTTTCATATTTTTTTTCGTGTTTGACATAGGTTTCCTTGCAAAGTTATTTGGCATTATGGGCTGAGTGATATTCTCAAGCCAGTTTTTTATTTAAACTTTGTATAGGTAAGAATAAAAATCTCTGGCACACATAGCACAGGGTATCCTGGTTTGGGATCAGACGAACCGTGTTTTTTTTTTGTTTATAGAATTAATGAATGAATATACTCTTTATTGCACACTGTACATTACGAATGTAAAAAACAATACAATGGAAAAATTGCAAAAGGCGACCTTATCGCTCATAGCGATTTCTTCCAGGTAACCTAATTTAAAGATTACAGGAGCTTAACAGATAGAGTAATGGGGCTGGCTGATAATTTATAGGTACAAGACCAACCAATCGAAGCCTACGTGCGTCCTCAGGGTGCTGGTACATTATGACTGGAGAAGTGCGAGTCCAAATACAGCCTAGAATCGTCTGGCAAAGTCAATTAGGTACATAACATGTCAGTACTCACCAAGCCACCAAGCGCCAACCCATCGCGGATCGCTGGCGGAGTATCCAGGGTCTACCAGTGGGTCCACGTAGACCTGGGTGCAGAGCGCGCCCAGGAGGAATCCCAGCGCTGGACCGATGACGCGAATACCGATGGTTATTGCTGCAGACGAAGGAAATATATCTATAAATATGATATTTTATGTGAATAATAACCTCTTTTTTTTCGCGTATTTTTAGCTTTTCTGCAGGATACATTTTTGAGGTTTTAGTAAAGATTCCAACTAAAAAATATGTGTTCAGTGTTCAGTCCTATCGCCGACAAAAGCCTAAACAATTTTTGATTGTGCAGTTTTTTTCTTATTCTACAGAATTTTACAGATATATTGAAAACTTCATTTGTGACCGCACAACACACAGTCTTTATTACACATAGAGTTTAATATTAAAAAACATGAAATAAAGTTATAACAATAATTATGAAATATCCATAATTAATATTATCTGACGAACGAAAATAGATTTAAAAATGATCAAATAAGTATCTAATCGTATGTGGCTCTAACGATATTACGTAAAAATCGTATTCATTTTGTGTGCATTTAAGTAAACAGAACAATATATTCCAGCCTTGACAGCGGCGGTAATAAATTGTCCCCTGCATACATTATTCGTGTCACAGATGAAATAAACATAATATTGCCTATTCGATACCAGATAAAGCACCATAGGACACGCACATATATATCATTTACAAACTTATGGCAATATAGTCAAATACATCGCGCGCCGTCACTGTCGTTTCCATATGAATTGACAAGGACGACATGTAAAAGAAAAACACCCTCAAAAAGAATTTAAGAATTGTTTAAGTTTTCGACCGTGAGATAACTAGGTAAATAAAGGTCAGTACACACTTATATAATTATACATCCGCAGACACATTTTGTTCATCGCACACGCACAATGTGAATGAGGAATGTTTTACACAGTGTAAAAGTACCTTGAGCTATGGGTCTTAGAAACGTTGTTAAGGTGGTCAATATGAACAACTTTTACTATGGAGAGAACGCGAGGAAATGAAAAACGTTTATTAAACACCATACAAAATGCCATTTCCCGAGGCACAAAATCTATTTTCCATGGAGATGAAATTTTTTTTTTTGCGTTTTCCCCCATTGTCACCATAGTAAAAGTTATTCATATTGACGAGCCCAACAACGTTTCTAAGACGAGGGACTAAGCTCGGCGTCCTTTTACACGCAATATGACGTTTATTTGACAGATATCATGCATATTTCTGCCATTAATGTCATATTTTTGTTTTTTCTGACAGGTGGCTTATTACAGTTCTAAGAAATGTCAATAGATGGCACTACCTAGACAGGGTTGTCATTTCATATTTTCATTTTTTGTTGACAATTCTAAAATGAGTTTATCCTTAAAATCACGTCTGATTAGCGCCATCTGTGAAATGTTATGGAACTACTTTTGACGCTATGAGAAAACCTCTCATTATATGAAAAAAAAACTGTCAAATGTGAAACGCCCTGGAAAAGCTCCAAATTCTACTACAAAATTACATTTTGACATAATTCATTTCAGCTGCACGTATGATTAGCGGAACAAAATTTCATGCATTTCGCATCCGAGCGTTCGCCAACAGGGCCATCATTCAAGGGCGTTTTCTTTTAAATTTAAATAGGAGTAGGCGACACGGTGTAACAGAAAAAGTTTGCTGAATCGTTTCACTTTTCACTTTTACATAATACTCGTAGTTAAAGTTTACTTCATCTATTTTCGGACTGATGGCGTTCGCAATAAGGAAGATCAAATGTTCATTTAAGCTATTCATAGCAACCTGCTACATAATATATATGAGACCTCTCACTAGTGGCGAAGCTAGGGGGTAAGCCGGTAGTACAAGACAAGCCTATGCCAGGCATGTTAACAAATATTTTCAAGGAAATTAAGTAGGAATTATTATAGCTCAAATAAGTAAGACAAATAAAACATCTAACTAAGCATTGGTTAAGTGACTATGTTTCACTACCGGCTTACCTCCTAGCTTCGCCACTACCTCTCACTCATGTCGCGGAATCTTTATAATACAAGACTAAACAACCCTTTTATGGGGAATTTTCAAACGTCAAAAAATTCTTATTTAGATGTCGCTGGGGTCATCCATGGTGACTTCTGACAGTTACCGACTTGTAACGTGTAAATAAACAATACATAATATCTGTCATCTTCAATAATACTGACTGCTTGACGTCAGTCATTTCGTTAACGTCAATCCACACAGCAGACCACCACAGCTAGCGCCATCTTTCATAATAATAAAGAGAAACAATGGCCTTGAAAATTCTGAACACATAACTGACATTTCTAATAAGAATCTAATATCTTTTTCATAAGATAAAGGAAAAAACTAAAATTGCAGCGCCGCTAATGCGTGTTTACCTTAAAAACGAGATACCTCCAGCGCGCTCAATAATTTAAATACCTCGTAAGATTTGATTAATGCAATGCCGTTTATATTTTCTAGAACGTGTATTATTATTGATAATAATTTATTAATACGTTGGTATGTAGGTACGTGCGGCGTCGTCGGCCTCGAACCCGCGCGTTTACAGTATATCAATGAATCCAGAGAAAGGACGAACGTTAGCACAAATACATAACTTTATTTGACTGCGACGCACTTCGAGATTTTATTGATGATGAAGCCGACAATTACTGTGTGTTAGACTCGAAGGTTGTGCTGTACGAGTTCACTTACAGAAATCTAAATATATAAAAGGAAAAGCTGACTGAATGACTGACTGACTGACTGACTGACTGACATATCAACGCACAGCCCAAACGGCAAAACGTAGGGACTTGAAATTTGGAACGGACGTAGCTTAGGTACCGTAGGGGTGCACTAAGGAAGGAATTCCCGAAATTCCCACGGGAACGAGAATTAACGGGATGAAACGTTTGTATGAAAAATCTAAACCGCTCAAAGTAGACGCTTGAAATTTGGGATGCAGGTACCTCAGTACACTTAAAGCTTAGGTGCAACAGACTATTGGAAAATTCCCATGGGAACGGGAGTTAGCGGGAAAAAACTTTTGTATGGAAAATCTAAACCGCTGAAATTACACGCTTAAAATTTGGGATGCAGGTACCACTAAACTAAGCGAATGAAATCGCGGGGCGTCCACTAGTGTATTATATGTAAGTGTTTCTCTTTTTCAGATCGTATATAGTTACAAAAGAGCTTTTGAGGTAAACAAATATCAGAACGTGTCACCTTTACATCTAACATATAAAATTACCATGTCACAATGTTAGTTACAGTACTCCTCCGAAACGGCTTTACAGATTTTTATCAAATTTTATATGCGTATTCAGTAGGTCTGAGAATCGGCCACTATCTATTTTATATGCATCTACCAGTTGTATTTCTCCCAATACACGGGGTACAAAGGCAACTTATCATGGCTAAACAAATGTTTGCTGGGACAGCTAGTAACTTTATAATAATATCGAAAATGGCTTGAGGGGTAGATGCGCTTTATTATCACTCCCATCTAATTGTACTGACATCTCTTTATAGGAATACTTGTAGCAATTATTAGAAAATATGTCGCTAACATAATTGAAGCATTATTTCCAAGTTGCACGATATCTTCATAAAGTTTCTTCCATTATTAGGCACTGGCAGTAACTAAAACTCTACAAATCAATGGTGGTAATAATTGCATGGTGAACACGTACGCAAAGAGATATACCTTTCCTATTGAGTTCAGATGCTTACTAACTCAATAATATACAAATGATATCTACGGACTAAGTTATCCATAATTGGTTGCCAGCGGAACAATAAAATAGTGTTGCAACGGCGACGCAGGACCCACATTCGACCTTCGTGGAATAAATCGAAAAGGAACGACTCTGGCACTCGATACTTTTATTCCTGGCAACCAAAACGAATGCCGGAGCTATAAAAAAGAAAGAAAAATAACTGAAGTCGACAAAAAATAAGGTAAACGCGTTTACAGTTCTCAGAACTTCCTCGAAACTCAACATTTAAAGCCTTACCACGGTTCTAGAAAAGTGCCAACACACTACACGGTCAAACTAATCACTTTAAAGTTTCCTTAATGCGTACCACACAAACATCCATGGTAGGGAGCCTAGAACAGGAATCTGGAGTGTATAGGCAACGACGTAGTAAATATTGATGGATGCTCACAACCTCGACGTGGTCATTAAGCAGGTGGATAATACGCGGTCGATGACTGTACCTGCTCTAGGGCTCGCACACACGCGCTAATTAATGGTCGTTCAACCCTGAACAATTAGCACGATCTGATGTATCTAGCAACGAATGACTACTCCGATAAAAGTATTCAAAACCTATTCTTAAAAAAATGTATTCAAGGACACGCAGTATTACATTGATAGGTACATTGCGGTAGGTGGTACCGAAAGCCTATAAGTATGTATAGGTACAGTATTTTTTTTTGTTGCAAAACCTGTAATAATAAATAACAAAGCCTGGCGGGAGGTGAGCGACCGAAAAACAATCGGGTACTTAGGACGCAAATGTAATCTTTCTGAGAAAGCCTCGGTGGTTGCTGCCAAAAACAAGCGCGCGTTGCAGCGAACCGCCACCGCCACCGCCGCCGGTGCCTCACCCGCCGGGGTACACAGATAAGTAATTGCAGAAAACCAGAGCCCTTACACTCAATAAACACGAGAATAGCCCCCACTCCTTACATTAAACACCCGAAGGAATCTCTTCGATGAATCACAAACGACTGCCCAATAGTCGTTATCATCGATTTCTGACAGGAGTATTCAACATACTGGGCGTTTTTCAAAATTCGAGGCCCGTTTTGCGCTTGAAAATTCCAACCGATCCAAACTGATAATTGCTAATAATTACCGACCGTTCGACTTTAAGTGTGCTCACAATCTGAGGCCTTTAACCGTCAATCTTAGGGCCTATGAATTTCACCAGAAGTAGTAAGTATCTCAAGACGGTGAAAAAAAATACGGTCCAAAACGACAGCTCCCGTTTTGGAAATCGAGTTTAAGGTTAAAACCGCGTGTGTGTCTTTTCAGAATGCTCGCGAACTTATGAAGAAAATTTCCAAACATTTATTAGGGCTAGGGCGCTATCAGACGTATGTATGTAGGTATTAGTAATTTATCACTTGTAATATATAACTACTTAGCATAAAAGCCCTACTACCTAACTACCCATTAAAAACTTAGCCATCATTACAAAAAAAGTTTGATGTTTGTCAAAAAAGTCTTGAATTTATGAAGTGGCAACACTCTACGGAGAAACGTCAAATTCTGTTGTTTTGCTAATATACATTATTAACAATGTTTCACTGCTATTATGTAAGTACATGTATTATACATATAAACTTTTCTCAAGAATCACTCTATATATGTACTAAAGAAAACTGCATCAAAATCCGTTGCATTGATTAGATCTAAGCATACATAGGGACAGACAGCAGGAGGTGACTTTGTTTGATACTATGTAATGATATCAACTTATCGCTAGATCTATTACTGATAGAAAACTACCAGAGACAATTTTCTTATGTTTATTAAGAAAAAAAACCACATACATATTTTCAAATTTAATATTGTATTTAAGAGAATGATTTCACTCTTTGTATGTATGTCTAATAAGAAAGTGACAGGTTATTAATTATAACAAACAGAAAAACCGACTTTATATCAATGAAACCAACGATCAAATTTCAAAATATTCTGCACGATTTTATTATAAATAGGTATTAACAGGTTAGTGAAAGTTAACCTTTTCTTTAGATAGATATTTTAACATAATATTATTCTCGGAGCAGAATGAGGGAGGTCCGAAAAGTTCGATAGGAAACTGTTATTCCAACTCCATATATGATTCTGTTCTTTGCTAATTGCAAAGGAATCCTAAAATATTTGCTTCGATCGGGAAAGTTTATTTGCTTCGATCGATGTTTGTTACTCTTTCATGGGAAACTTTAATAATACCTACAGCTTATGTACATCATAATAACATAGGCTACAATTTATCCCGAAATTAAAATCTTAACGCCATCGCGTCTCGAAATATTCTGTGGCAAAATTATGTAAAATCAAAATTACAAAGCTATTAATAGATACTTGGTACATTTATTCCTCAGCAATCAAGTAAGATATATTCTCGAGTAAATAAACTCAAGGAACGGTTAAGTCTGAGCCAATGAACTTCAAAGGGCAAACATCACCATGAAGTACGAGTGCATTATATATATCATAAAAAATGGAAACCCAACTGGCCGGAAAGAAAAAGAAGATATTTTTAAACTCCGCGGGCTTTCAAAAGTGAGTTATAAGGATTCGATTTTGTAATCACGCGAGGATATGTCACGGAATGAGGTATGGCGACTTGGTGTAGACTTAGCAATGTATAGATTGGACATGTTTAATATTTAGTAATATTGCCTTTTGGTAGCCCAATGTTGGAATTTCTCAGAATACATAAGTGAACTACTATATGTGCAAGTTTTTAAATAACGTGGCGTTAAAATGCATTAAAGTTAGTAATTAAGTAAAGTTACAAACAATTGGACAATTAATTTACTTCAAAAAGGAAAGAGCTCTTGAATTCAATACGGTATTACATATAAGTTTTTTCATAACGTCACTGTTATGTAGTGTTTCACTGAATGAAACCTTGTATTATTATAGTATAAGTTTTGAAATGTCATTATAAGAAAACAAATACATTATTTCACACAAGCTTAATGTTCAATCTGCGAGTCGTCGGTCAAAGAATCGAGAGCCAAGAAAAACAAACAACAAAATTGTACGTACACAGATACGTGCCAAGAAACAGAAAGGAAAAGTCGACACACGAGAACAGTCGCAGACATTCAAAGTGTCATTATTCGATAGGTACTGTAGTCGCCTAAAGGACCCAATAACTAGAGCAGAGTATCTGTGTTTTTGGAAATAAAAAAAGCTCACGTTTCACCAAAATACACACATCAAAAGTGTCTAGGGATCAAGTACATTTTAGAAGATTGCAATCAAGAATATATTTTACAACAACTGAATTCATTCATAATTTATTCAAAATGTGGTGATAAGTCATTGATACAGGCATGGGGAATTAGATTTAAGTATCTTGGATTTTTTTTAGAGCTAAAAATGTTCTTGATCCCTAGACACTTTTGATGTGTGTAGCTGTTAAACTTACGAAGAAAAATGTAAGGGTTTTCAATGGGCAATTATTGAGTGGTAGTTCCAAAATCTACCACTGGATGGCATTAGAATAGCCAGTGGGTGTCTTTTTGTTTTAAAGAGCACGGCTCTACGGTTCTACGGCTTTAGCCTAATACTACTAGCATTAAATTAAAAAGTTCTTCCTCTGTTCTATAAAAAAAGGCCGACAACATCGATCTTTTATTAAAATCCTTATTATTATTATCATTTTGCGTAATAAGTAAAAACGTATTTAAATGAAAATTGACAAGATAGAAGTGTTTTATTGAACTCTTGTCTATTCTGGATGCCGCTGTAGATCCTGTCTGTAACAGGAAAGGTGGTGGGAAAATGGGTGGGAATATCCCGGAAGACTAATAGACAGAAGTTTATCTTGAGATTAATTGTGGAACTCTCGCGCGATATTAGCGACATCACACAACAATAAAAGAAACTATTTTAAACTGTCAGATGGTAGTCAAATAATTCCCTATTTAAGGCATTCATTAATTATTTATCGGCACATACAAAGAGATATTAGGTACATTCGAAGTATCACCGACAGAGCGACCCACTAACCAATATATCCCCAATCCCGAAATAGACTCGGATCATTACGCCCTATCACGTGACGCCGCTGCACATGCGCCGGCGCACCTCGACAGTGAAGAAAAAGATAAACAAGAGGATCCCCCTGCACTCAAATGTTGCCATGTAATCTTAACAAAGATAAACCTAAGTAACTTTTAGGCATGGGTGCTTTTAAAGTTTAGCGTTAATCTTTCAATCAATACATAGTATAAAATAAAGTCGCCTCCCGCGTACTGTCCTTAGTAAAAACTAAGCAATGCATTGATGCGGTTTCTTTAATAGATAGTGTTTTAGAGGAAAGTTTATAATATGTTGGTATAATACATGCATACAGAGTGTAAAAGAACCCCGAGCAACGGTCTTAGAAACGTTGTTGGGCTCGTCAATATGAACAACTTTTACTTTGGCGGAAATGCGGGGAAATGAAAAAAAAAGTTCAATCCCCATACAAAATGTCATCTCACGAGGCAATTTTTGTCTGTACCTACATAGATGAAAAACATAATTTGCGTTCCCCCGCCATTGACGCCTTAGTAAAAGTTGTTCATATTGACGAGCCCAACAACGTTTCTAAGACCGTTGCTCGGGGTTCTTTTACACACAGTATACTCGTAATAAATGACTAACAGTGTTAATAATGTAAATTGACAAAACAACGTTTTCTGATTTAAAAATATACCAAAACTATTTTGTTTTATATTCACACATTGTGTATTATGAATTATTAATAAAAACGCACACACAAGTCAAGTCGAACGCAGTCTGTAATCTGTACGAACGATCCAAAATAAATTATTAAAATAAGCTTCGGGAGAAGGACCTCCCAATCTAAGGAACCGGTCGATACAATGTCTCGATTGTCTTTTAGCAAGCACAGATCTCTTCTCAAGTAAACTTTGTTCTATTCTAACTACGTTTTCTTATTCAGGAACCCTTATGGGTCACTATTCTTCACCAAACTATGAATTGCGACCTATCTCCTATTGGTGACAGAATACTCTAGCTCAATTACACTTTGGTACTGATATTTCATTATCAACAGCCCATATTTGTCCACTGCTGGACATAGGCCTCTCCAATTGCACGCCGCTGTGATCTGTTCTCGGCTTCTCTCTTCGACTGATATTCACTGGCCCTTAACTCATTTAAGTAGGTACTCACAAATACCTCTAAAACAATGGCGTGCACTGGTTTTTACGACAAGGTAGGCAGTAATCTCCAAGGATTGACACCTATGTATAGGTAACTTGTCTTTACGAAACGCAGATACCTACCTATCTACTCACCTACAAAACACAGGGCCTTCGTTAGCCTATGTCGTGACGTGAGTACAACAAAAAAGGAACTAGCAATAACTCTTTTATTAGGTCGGGTAACCAAAATACTAAGGTAGGCAGCAGTGGCGTGCACTGGCTTTTACGACAAGGTAGGCAGTAATCCTCACGATTTGACACCTATGTATAGGTAACTTGTCTTTACGAAATATACGTACCTACATATCTACTCACCCACAAAACACAGGACCTTCGTCAGCCTATGTCGCGAGTACAACAAAAAAGGATCTAGCAATAACTCTTTATTAGGTCGGGTAACCAAAATACTAAGGTAGGCAGTGTCTTTTTGCCTGTATGGTGTGCACGCCACGTATAAACAGGGCGACAGTAGATCGCGACCTTAATAGCAAAGGAGATAATTCACCCGACGTATCCTCCTGCAATGTAGGTCGGCTGTAACATACCACTTACTAGTTAAGCACACCTACTTACTATTTGGAACGGAAACTTGTGAAATTGCTATTTCTCAGGCAACTGTCAACAACGAAAATACTCAATTTCTTGTGGCATTATAAGTAGTTGCCTATGTGATGAATGGCCGAACCTTTCACTCTCTCTTAATGAATCATATAAAGGATCATACATCTTGATGTAATGTCCAACGCGGTACATGTTTGATGAATACTAAGCACTATCTGAAGCTGGGGTAGAAGTCCCGACGCCGACAACACCAATTTCTTTGTTGTTTAAAAAGTTTTTATTGTCTACTGGTTTACTTCCAAATACTTAAATATATAATAATATGCCTAGTAATGTAAATATTTCAAGTTCCTTAATAATAGTAGTAACTAAGTGGGTGGCTGGTGACGGCTGCAGACATGGACCTGAAGAGGTGCCTGTCTGCAGCTTCTACTAGGTACCTTAAAACATTGCAATGTGAGAAAATGACTTCTAAGTTGTAACTAAACCTATAAGAACTGAACTGTACACTTAGAACGCAATAAACATTTTGTATTTGTATTTGTACATACCTACCTCAAGCAGTCTTATAAAGTTAATTGTTTTCGCGTCGTTGCGTTAGTTGATGCACATAAAAGTGTTTGTAGTAAAATGGGAACAACGCCCAATAAAATATGTGTTTGTTATCGGTGCAATTCACAACAGGCTCGTTATATTGTGATATAGACATAACAACGCACGCACACCAGCATACTCCGCGCCGTTCATTTGTACGTCGTTTGAGGGCAAGGGTAAACAATTTTCCACACTATAATTTACTAAAAAGCTAAAAAGTTGCCCACAAAGTATTATGGTCCACGCGTGCTGTGGGCGGGGCGGTGGGCGGCGCACTGTGATTTACCTCTCGAGCCTTGCTAAAATATTGCCGTGGAGATCCAATAACCCATAAACAAGTCATTAATGAGAGATGTTAATCGAGTGGCAGCAACAAACAAACGCGACTCTACATTGTAGCTGGTGCATTCGCTATTATTGTTATTAGGCGAATATCACTCACCTATATAGAGCGGCGACTGTCGACTGCCAACGTTGTCGTCGAGGTAGGGTATCCCGAGAGTAGCGATGCCGGTCTGTCCGACGCCCACCACCAGCAGGCATATGAAGAGCCACGGGATGACGACGGCGGTGATGGAGGAGCTGGCTGCCGTGTTGTCGGCGTGCTTGGCGTCGCACGCGATAGTGGTGCCGTTGACGGAGAGCGAGCAGACGGGCGCGGCGCCGGGCCGGTGCGCGTCCAGGTGCACGTCGAGCAGCCGCGTGCCGTAGATGGCGTGCGGCGCCACGCACCCGATCACGCCCACCGCCAGCACCACCATCATGCACGCGATCCACCGCGGCCGGTGCCCGCGCCCCGCCAGGTACGTCAGAAATAGCGACGTACATATCTGACCAATCTCCGTCGCCGCCAAAAGCGTTCCCGTCGTCTTTGACTCTACTCTAAAGAGCTTCTCGACTGTTGTGGTGACGCTCACGAAGTACGTGAGGAACATGCCCTGAAGCACCCACCCCGACAGGAACACCAACATGAAGACCCGCGTGGAGTGGAAGGCTGAGCGCGGTGCCTGTCTCTGCGGCACGCGCAGTTTGCAGTCCAGCGAGCCATTGTTGTTGCCGGATGCGAGTCGCTCCTGCTCCTCGGGCGTGGCCTCGACGCCCTTCATGTCGCCGTGCTCCTGGCCCGGCCCCGCCTGACCGCTCGCCTCGACCGGCGCTGCCGGACTTGCCCTACAACAAACAAATCACAATCATGTTTACATTAAGCACACTACACGTAATTTTTCCAACACCGGTATATTTGGGAAAAATGCACTCACGTCATTATAGAGACAATATTATACGCAGACACTAGACTACTACGTTAACGACCTAAGAAGATATCGTCCAAGAAGAAACCACGCGGCGAACTTTGCGAACCTTCGCTTCCGGATAACGGAGCGTTAGCTGGCGAATCGATCAACGAAAGGTCGGAATCTGTTGGCCGCGGGCGACTCGAGCGCATATGTTTTTGGCGAGTGGTAGTTCGTGAGGTAGTGCACTGGAGGCTGCGTGCGAGTCGCGCCCGCGAACAAGACACACTGCACGTTGCAGTCGCGGGCGACGGGCCCTACCCGCCCCTCGGCATCTCCCCCCACAGGGTTTTTATTGGACGACCGCTCATTTTTTGTGCTGCCGCAGACACTTGCACTATGCGGCCGTCTCGCATCCCTCCACTGCCCTCACACTCGGCGCACTATGGAATTCAATAAACCTTTTTTGTGCTTAGTTTTTAATGCCTCGTCTGTATTTAGAATGCAATCTGGTAGCATTCACCCGCTTCACGGTTGTGGCTGCGAGATTCGATCTTAGATTTGCGGAAAACAAAGTGAACATTATGAATTAACTCATCGTTAGAAAGTATAATTTGTACGATGACCTTGGCATAAACACTCTTTTCCCTTCAAATATTTCCAATCGTCAAATTAAATAAATTACAAACAATATCGCGTATTTAAACATAAATTCAAATGATGTACATCTATAACAAACTCTGTATGGCATATACATATATGTCAAACTGGTAACGTGGAAGTGATCTTATACGACACTCGTATTAATAAATCACATTGGAACACATATTCATACAGAGGAAAACATTGTATGTAACCGTCTTCGATCGCAACAGGATTGTCGACGGAATACCAAATTAGTTGTCAGTCCCAACAGTTAAGTGAACTTGCGAAACTCCCCGGCAGCAGGGGCCGATGACCAGCACTAGGCTCTGTCACAATAGCACCTACATATGCTTGCCATTACTACCGACATGTTCAACTCACCGCTGCAGAAATCAAAAAGTTAAAATAAAATATTCCTCAACACCCAAACAATTAAGAATCGATTGAAATTTTGAAAACTTTAACAACGGATATACCAAAAATAACCTTACTATTACAAATAGATATTATAACTGAAACATCCGGTGTGGCGCATTATGTAGGTAATTTTATTACGTTTCCTGAGTATGGATATTATAAAACATTATAATAAAATTACTATGGATAGTATTCGTCGGTCTCAGAGATCGATAATGATTTTAGTAAAACTTTAATACAACATCCCGAAACCAACACGGATAGCATAGACCTTATCGTAACAGATAAGCAAACCAAAATAAACACACAAAAATATCAGGACACACACAAAAAACATATCGTGTGTTGAAACTCACTTTACAGATTAAATTTAGTACAAATTGTTTATAACCACACAATCATTCAACAAACCAATATAGTAAAATAATCTACAATACAAAGTATCGTTTCAGTATCATAAATATATATATACATGTATAATGAAATGAACGTCGTTCAATAAAGGTCATTACACAAGTAATTGATCACGACACAGACGAGTTAGGTCTTTAGCGAGGAGCTTCGTAACAAGAATACAATGACCAAATAGGTCCCCAGCTCAACGAAATACATCACGCGACACAGCCAATACAATTTAGAGGAGACACAGATATAGGTAGAGGTCAGAAAATACACCTAATAGCAGTGGCGTGCGCTGGCTTTTACGACAAGGTAGGCAGTAAAATTGATCCCCAAGGATTGACACCTATGTATAAGTAACTTGTCTTTACGAAATATAGGTACCTATCTACTCACCCACAAAACAGGACCTTCGTCAGCCTATGTCGTGAGTACAACAAAAAAATTATCAGCCGGGTAGCCAAAATACTAAGGTAGGTAGGTAGGTCTTTTTGTCTATAAGGCGTGCACGCCACTGCCTAATAGACATAACAACAACACAACAGTCAACAACTGATTATGGACTTGTTAAAGGAATCAAGGTTACCAACCAAACACATACAATTTAAACTCGGAGACTCTACGTCAACCCATGTCACGGTGATTTAAAAACCAAATGTCAGGGACACAACGTACGTGGGTACGTACGCCCTCCTGGTGGTTCACAAGAATTATACATCCGAGATGCACCTTAAATACCTCAAAG
>SJJU01010560.1:0-15740 GCA_012932125.1 Conopomorpha cramerella | reverse complement strand
GTTCTAATTAAAAGGGCCGTGACAGCAAAGCTTTTGATTTGTGACTCTACCCTCTATTTACAAAGGAAAATGTACTTTGTTGGAACGATTGAAATCACTCTTTTTGCTTGCGCAATATCTGTTTTTGAAACGTATTGGATATTTTAGTTTGGCTGCGGTTTATTTTGTGATGAGGTTTTAAAAGTTGTAACCTTTGATGCTTGAGATCACCGAGCTTGTTACAGAAGTTGAAAAGAGTGAAAATCGTGTTGCTATTATATTAATCAATTAATTTTATTCTTATTTTATTACTAAATATCTGACCAGGTGAACGTTGTTTTGCCAGCATACCTCAGAACAGCAACCTCTAAAATCGCATCTAAAAAGTAGTTTTAAAGATCTAAGCATACCTAGGGACAGACAACGGGAGGAGACTTTGTTCTTACTATGTATTGATGTTATGTATTAGAATTCCATCACTGTTACAATGTTTTAAGTAATGTTCAGCATTTAATCAGAAAAGCTACATCATTCCGGATAGGGACTCTATCATTAACGAGAAGGTCTGACAAGAAATCCCCAGACCATCTGATATAATTAAGTACGTCTTTATCGAACGTAATTCTGTTCTCTGAAGAAGTATTATATTGTACTTACAAAGTAATATAGAATTAAAATATTCAACATCTTTCTTTATAGATACCTTTAACAGATTTTAATTACATTAACTGTATACCTATTTATGTTAATCTTTGAAAGAATATTGAGAAGGGCTTCAGGTAGGTATTCATAAAGGTTACCTTACCTTACCTCTATAATATGATTAATTAGTTTATATTAAAGTAACTAACTTGACAAACATTGTTTTGTCAATATACGTTTCATTAATAAAAGTTTTATGCAATTTTGTATTGTTGTTTGTGACACCAAATAAAAAAAAAATTGAGTTGCGAGTCCTCTACTATTCTACTATACTTTATATGAATGTATTATGCATATGTCCAGCGGTGGACAAATATGGGCTGATGATGATGATGATTATGCATATAAAATATCCTCAAGGATCACTCTATCTACTAAAGAAAATCGCATCAAACACCGTTTTGCGTAGTTCTAAAGATCTCTGTGTGTATACACAGAGCGCCAGAGAGCGGGATACGACTTAGGTGAACTGTGGGTATGTGCTTATCAAGTACCGCTGCCTAGTGCCTACTCTATATACGTATATACATATATATAAATATATAGGTTCTATGTATTGATCGCTATTCATGTATTATACATACTACTAATATTATTAATGTGAAAAAAGGGACATGTCAGTGTGTGTTCTTGTTATTTCTTCATGAAAAAAACTACTGGGGTCCAAGTCTGATTTACTCTCGTAGTTGCATCGCTCTAGCATATCGTAGCGGCAAACGACGTGCATCGCTGTTTTAAACTACCAGAGTGTAGTAGACTTAGGCCCCTGAATGGATTTTGTCGAACCTGGTGTGAAGGGTCTTAGATATCTATAATCTGAACGATATAGGCAATTTTTTAAACAAATTCCCACGAGAACGGGACAAACGAGGGTAACACGGCGTGGCTCAGCTAGTAGCAGTATGAAAATACACATTTTCCTCATGATAATCTACCAGACGGTTAAACTGTGGCCTAAATCCTAACAGCGCTGCATAGAAAATGTGGATTAGTAAACGCCGGAATTTAGTGCGGGCTCGTGTTAAGTGCTTTTAAAACATTTAGGTAGGTGTAGGTACCTTCTCGGAACTCATGAATCGAATAATGGAGCGAAAGTAGGTGTGGTGGTCTTGCTGAGGAACAGATTTTGCTTTTTCCTTAAACAACTGGTAGGTTAGGTACTTAAGTGAATATAAAATGTGATACATTTTTAACTGACTCCAAAAATGAAGAAGGTTCTCAATTCGAATTCGAATTGTATTTTTCTCGTTTTATGTTTGTTACCTTTTAATTTTAGAGATAGTAGACTATAAAGAGTAGGTACTTTTGGCTGGCTTAACCGATTTTGATGATTCTTGTCTTATTTGAAATATGTTTTTTCTCGCATCATCCCATTTCAATTTGATACGATTCTAACAATGGTATCCATAAGAAAACCATACTAAACTGGTTAAAGGCGGTTCTTCTATCTTATCTATATTTTAAAGGTCCTTTTATTATGCTTTATCTGGGAAGATCTTTAGCTAAAACCTATCATTTATTAGGTAGTTTTGGGGGATATAGTTTTACGAAGCCCGCGGGTGTCGTTCGGTTCGTACTTACGGTATAAAAGTTAGACCACCTAGATGTTGAATCACTGGCAAAGCGTGTCGTACATTATATTATTTTAGTTAGTACTAGCTGACCCGGCAAATGTTGTTTTCACAATTATACATTATTAACAGAGTTTCTCGGTCATTGTACGCTTGTATTATACATATAAACATTCCTCAAGATTCACTATACCTGCTAAAGAAAACCGCATAAAAATTCGTTGAGTAGTTTGAAAGATGCAAGCGTACATAGGGATAGCGGAGGGCGACTTTGTTTTATACTATTCATATGAGTCGTAGTTATTTGATGTGTAATAAAATCGGATTTATTTAACTTATGTTTTTGTTAAAATCTGTACCAAAATGTCAAGAAAAGTGTGTCTCCAAAACGAGATGTGGTCAATGTGTCGTATTAAGGAAAGTGTCAAATGAGGTAATTCCAACATAAAATCCGATCGAATGTGGGAATATTCTCGTTCAATTTATTGAAATTAGCTAACAAACTTGTACGTTGTTTAACTTACACATTGATTTTTCCTTTCCACACGTCATAGTAATGTTAAATCATACAAAAACGGTAAACCACCTTGCAAGTAACAAAATTATGCAATGCTGAACTTACTCAAGTCTTTTTTGTCGTCAAAACATTATTTCGTGCTCCAACTATCAATTACGTCGCATTTTACGACATGTTTTGAAAAAACGCAATACTACACTATATTTATTAACTGAAATGAACAAGTTACCGAAATACAAACATAATCATTAATAAGTTGTAAGGTAGAAAAAATATGTCTACAAAATCAGTGATCACAAAAAAACCATCTCATCCTTCATCATCCTTTTCTTGTCTACAATAATGGCCGTATTTATCAATCGATACACTATAACATTTACATAATATAACAATACCAAAAGCACAATCAAATTAGAGTAGTAATCCCTCACTCATCCATCGTTGGGCTGTCCACTCGGACCCCTGTCGACGGGTGGTCAGAATATCAGCATTTATTTTTTATGGCCACACTAATTTCCCTGCATTACGACGCACCCCCGGCCGGCCGTCAATCCCTGACATGGCACAGCCAACGATAATTTGAGCTGGCGTATTAAGAGTACTCTTACATCGTGGAGCTCAACATTTACTGGCACGACTTTCACTACATCACGGCGTACCTACATATACAAATGGCTGAATGGGGGACAAAAACAGATCCAATTTAAAGGATGACCTCCAGTTACTGGTGGTAGGATAAACATTTAATTTATTGAGCACAATTAGTTTAAGTAAGAATGTTGTTTAGTTACCAGGAAAATTGGTCATGTAAGAAGAAAAAACTGCAGTACGACGTTTCTGTGGCTAAGTATCTCGTTTGGCAAATCCTATTATCCGATCCGATTATTTCTATACAATAATATAACATTAATACCAAAAATATGTTCCGGTTGAAATCAATGTTGTAGAAAATTCCCCTTTGTTAAGAAGAAAGATAGATAAGACAACATTATGGGGTCACTAAAGTAGTCTGAATATATTTAGATCATTTTTCAATAACCCAGACGTTATAACTTAATATTGTTTACCGGGTAGGTATATATACCTATAGGAACGTCGAGTAAAATAACAAAGGTAAGCTCGCACTTGCCTTTGATTATATACGTGCCTATGTATCCGGTGTTCTGAATATATTTGATACTACTATTTATATTGTAAGGTTTAATAGTTAACTGAAACGTTATCCGCGACGTTTGGTTAATGACCCTTTTTCAATTTATATTTAAAATGCCATTAGAATAAAGTATAATGGCGTGAGGTAGACAGACAATAAGGACATAATATTGTTTTATAGACACTGCGTAGAAGGGTATTTTTATCGAGCTGTAAATCATTGTCTGAAGGATTTATCGATGAACGTTTGGCCTAAATCATATTGGAATTACTGTTCAGTCGGAGGTCGGCAAACTTTTATTGCTGAACGACAAAAGTTTCGTTTGTTTTATTTGACTTCTTTCACATCGATTCTTTCATTGGTTCAACTATCAGTGAGTCTATTTTTCACGCTATGTATCGCTATTGTATTGGTGCAAAAGTTCGTAAGAAAACTCACATACTACGAGGTGTGTCTCGATAACGGTGTGTTTTCTTCTTTTTCCATCGCGTAACGTTCAATGCATTGTAAAATGTAGAGAATAGAGTATAGCGCTAGGACTTTATTTTTTGATTATATTTCTATTTATAAATTTGAATTTTCATATTCTATTATTATATTTGTTTATCGATTTACACAACGTTCTATTGACTAATGTAAATTATAAGTGTGTCGTCATATACTTCATAAAATAGAAATATAATAAGTCAATATGTCTCTAATTGAATCTCTAATTGATTTAATTACGACATTTTTATTTAACGAGTACATTTTGTTGTTTCAGGTAAAAGTCTATTTCGTTGGGATGCTGTAACACGTGAGCAAATATTAATAATCCAGTCAATATTTGCTTCGTTATTTGTACTATTTTAAGATACACTTAGATGTTTACTTAGACACCTACTATGAGCTGATACATATCAACATAGGAGATGGACACAGTCTGAACTGTAAACTAAACTGTCAAACTAGCCATCTTAATTGTATAAAAATGTGGTCAGTATTATTTATCAGAATGATTTAAAAAAAATATCACTCTTACAATTTGTAACAATTAAGCCGTCCCTCTATACTTGTAAGGTAAAATACATCATAAGAACAGTTAAAAGACTAGATGTTCATGTGTGCTGTAAAAAAACTTTACTAATTATCGCAGCGTCATCGATAGTATTAGCTCCATTTACCTCCTCAAATATTTGAGAATGTCCCGACGAAAAAGTTTAATTTGTGCCCGAAAATACATCTATTACTAAAGTTTGACCAAAAACAAGACAAAAAAAAAATTGCACCGCCCCCCATCGCACCGTGCCGCGACGTCACAAAAAAAAACGTGAACAAAAGGAATTGGAACCTTTTCGTCTTCGAAATTTTACGAATACCACAGATACGATTTGCCAAGATATACGTGCACGTGGCTCAAGCGAATGTAGGATATATTTCTATGCAACATAAGAGTGAAGGTACCGCAAAGGTCCTTTGGCGTGCTAGTAAATCTGTCATTGACATACCTCGATCCCGTAGGACCCGAGGCCCTAATTCTGATTGAAATATTGAAAGCTTCCACCGAATGTTCAGGTGAGAGTGAGGTCATCACTCTCCCGTGTGCAGGATAGATAATGGAATTCTAGAAAAGTCTAAAGTATTTTCGTTCAATGTTCGTTATTCGAACAAAATATCACGAATATTTGCATCATTTTGTTACGGTATTAAACGCAACGAAAAATATTTACATATTTCACGCATGGACTCCAAATAATGTGTTTAATTGCTTTTAAATTGAAACTGCTCACTTACTTTCGTATAACATGACATTTAAAAACGTGCCTCTCAAAACAAATCGAAGTGAAAGTCAATTAATATTATTGCAAACATCGACTCAGGACTTTGTCGAAAAGTGTCTAGCGGGGCCTTTATTACTGTTAACAAGCTGATGTCCATCACCATCAAACTAACTGATTACTTACTAATACTGGATGATAATCCTGTATTATATCGTTGTAAAATAAATATATTATTGGTGCGTATCCATAACCAGAGAAGATACAATTATTTTGAACTTTTCAAACAAAGTCAATCGCTGCACATTTTTAACCAGAGGAGGTACTCAAGTCGAGTCGTATACCTTTTTTTATGTAAGACCGCGCATAACCTTTCAGAGACTAGTCCGATTTTGATATTTATTTCTTTGTGCAAAGGTCAAACATCCGACTACCTAGTGTATTTCAATTATATATTTTATCCTGTATATATGTATACGTAAGTTAGGCCATAAATGTTTCACTTGTTGAGTTGTAAGGGTTGATATTTGATAACGAATTGCTAATTATAAGCTTAACTTGCAAACAAGTACTATATAACAATACGTTACTAAACGGCCAAATCCCTAAATTAAATTATCTTTTAAGTACTAACTTGGGTATTAGGTCCCCACCGTTATTATCATCGCTATCAACCTATGCCCGTACGTGATTAATATAATTACTCCTTAAAAAATTGTCACTTGTCACATAACTGGTAATTGGCTTCATCACTAATATCTTCCGCTGTACTATAAAAATGTAATTAATAACAAAGACATGACGATGGCCATTCCATAATCGTAAACATAATACCCCTGCGGCGGGGAAAATACAGCCAAATGTTACTCGTTTTGCTACACAACACATAGGTACATAGGATGTTAGTTGAGTTTATATAGATTGTCGGTACAAATAAAGCTCAGAATAGCAAGGATACATTGACATAGGTAATATTGACTGTACTATAAAGATATTCCAACTTGAAGACTACCAACTGTACAGTGTGTTCCACACATACCAATGTAGGTTGAGCCCAGTTTGTGAATAAAAATCATAGGAAGATGGATAATTATTTCGCGTCTGTACAAACGCATGTTTTAGCCCCAGGCTAAGGAACTGCTCAAACGAATTTATTAGTATAAGACTATCTGTTAAATCCCATGTTACTGTACTATTAATACTCATATTTCTTATTGAAATTGTTGTATGTTACTGACATAATAGTTCGGTGTGATAGTTATTTGAACTTTCCATTTCAAATGGTAATGGTTGTGGCATAGTCAAAATCTATATAATATACATATATGTATATAAAATTCAAAGTTCTGACTGTTTCATTCATTTGCACAGGAATCCTTTTTATGATGTTTACGTGAGATAATAAAGGATTGTTCAGAATTCATCCCCTAAAGTAGTAAGAAGTTAATATGAGAAAAAACTTTAATTTTGTAGTTATAGTTCTATTGAAATGAACATTGTTAATGCGCGAATGAAATCGCGGGGCGTTCACTAGCAATAAACACTTGTTACATTTCACAAAATCTAAGAATATAGTTTCATATAATATATACATTCAATGTCTTTAATCCCTAGTGGAACTAGTAGCTAGAAATTCTAACTAGAAAGCTAGCATAATCATATTTTTGAAAAAAAAATAACCGATTTCTTCCAGTACCTACAGACAACTATTACCCCAGACGGGATATAATATCAAATCTTGTGTTGTAAATGATTTTTAAAACTTTTTTTCAGTTAATAAGTTGATGTATTGTTTGGATTTCAACAGTTTATGTAGGTACCTGTAGTGAACTATGCCCCATTCTTGCGCGTACCTACATTTGGTATCGTAAAACATTATAATGGCATGACGCAGGCCCACTTATTGCAAACAGATGTAGTCTAGACAGAGATTAAATACGTAATATGGTTAAGTATTTATGTCACTCGACTTTCAATAGTGAGATTGTGGGTTCGAGTCAGTAGTCAACCATTTCAGTCAACACTTATTAAGTATCATTACATTTCCTTAAAAGCCTTCCTAAACAAAATAAGTACAAGCATAGTATTAAAAAAGTATATTTGATATCTGGCGGGTGAATTTAGAACCTACCTCTAGATTTATAATCAGAACATTTCACAGAAAAATCAAACATTTCAAAATATTACAACATAAACACAACACCTACCAGGAAATGTGTAAATTTCAACATAACCATAAGTGTGTATTTTTATTTTCGTGTCCTTGTCTCTTGTTTTATTTTGCCACGAAGCGCACGTTTCCAGTTAGACTGATTTAAACTTTATCAAAACACATAATTATGGGTTTGCAAACAAGACCTAAAAGAAATCTACTAATTGGACACCCTCGAACGCTTCCAGAGTTGCATTGATAAAAAAAGTGAAATATTTACTTGCTCTAACAGGATCGTTGGTTCCGTAACTATTCCTGGTGAATGCCTAGGACTTCTTAACTGTGCTACTGGTCTGCTTTTGTCTAATAGTCTGATATTAATTGACTGATTCAAATTTACAACGCTGTATACTCTACAAAATAAATTATTCAAGGAAAGATAATCTCTAAGAGATATCTAATGGTGTAGCAAGTAAACACCATTAGATATATTCAAAAGACCGATCAGAAGATGTACCCAGATGAAAGTAAAGTTGTGTAAATAACACAAGGAAAAATTTTCCGCACACATGTAAATTACGAAACGCATATCAAATCAGCGTGATAGTATTTGATTTTGAAAATGGTTTCGAAAAAGAAACACACAGAATCGCAATTACAACTGCAGCACAGACTTTTTAGCAGCAGTACCGAGCTACCTTCAGCTTAGTTAGTTGATTTCCCCTGAAACCCTAAAAAGCTAAACAGAGCGAGACCTGCAGCAGACGGGGCCCGAGCCTCCAGGCACGAAAACTTTTAATTGTCCCGGTAAAAACTGTAATTTTTAGGTTTGTGAATTCAAAACGCTCGCGATTTAGTTCTTGTTGGGTTTTGTTTTAATATAACATGAAATGGGGGCAATTAGAGATGAATTGGATGGAGCATCACGATTAAACTGCACTCGTTTTAATTGTTGGGAGGTTATTCTAAAAACTCTTGCGTAAGCTTCAATTAATCCTGATGACGTTTTAAAGTTCACTACGAGGGCCGTTTTGTTTCTGAAAGAGGAAATGAACATTTTTAAATTGTAAAGTTTTGTCCTTATAATATTATTAGTAGGTGTTTTTTACGCACTTGTTTTTATGCTTTTGAGCTTTATTTATCTTCGGGCAGTAGAGACATTGTTCAAAACCTGCAGACATTTTTACAGTCTATTGATGTACTGAGAAATGACTTAATCAATGTCACTATATAAGAACGAGTATAAGAACTGATTGTCTGCGCTACAAAACTCAGTATTCGTAACAATTGCATTCGTGAGTCAAAACGAACATGCCATACTGATGACGGGTTCATTTTAAAAGCTGCAAAAGCTCAATGTACTCCGACGACATAGGCCTTTGTGATACGATTTTGTGTTTTTTTGTTACTAACTGACCCGGTAAACGTTGTTTTGCCAATATACATTGACAGTCTTTCTCTGCATGTCTTATACATATAAACGTTCCTCAAGAATCAGCCTGTATCTACTAGAAAAACTCCCATCAAAATATGTTGCCTAGTTTTAAAGATATCATACACTCTATTGTGTCCCTTCAATGTGATCCGCGTTCATTCCGTCCCATTGAAATCTTCAGGATAAAATATATAGCCTATATGTTATTCCGTTGTTATAAGCTTCATTATTGTAAAGTTTTTTTCAATTTACATTCAGTAGTTTTTGCTGAAAGGGATAACAAACATCCATACAATAAAAACATCGAGTTTGTAATATGAAAAAGAATGACAGAGTTTCGCTATGATGAGTACATAGTCACGTCAGTACAAGTCTCAACCATAATTTTCTTTTACTTCTTATAAGTAAGATTATCGATCTGATGCATTTTAGGGTAATTTTTAACACCCCCCGTCATTTCCACAGCTGTTTTTAATTATTATTTTTCGTTACCGAAGTATATGTTTCACGTTAATTAGAAATGCGTTTATTAGTTCGGAACAATTGGCTTCCAAATTTGAGACCTTTGTGGATAAGTTGAGCTTTTACCAATGGATATTACAAGCAAATATGAGGTCTTGTTTCATTTGTTCAGTTTAGTTTTGTGTGTCAGCGGAAGTTACATCTGGTGCGTTACCCCCAATTAATCACCCCCCTATCAATTGAGTGTAAAATATTCAAATTTAGGGAATTGCCTCAAACGACTTCATGCCTTGTAGGGTGACTATGTTGCAAACAGAATTGTAATTTTTTAAATGTTTACAACTTTCATCACGTATATTTCCTAAATGGTGTTTTGAAACATTTCCATAACAGAATTATCAATTTGACCACGTGTCGTGGGTGTGCCCTAAAAATCTTTATTAGGTATACTTACTTAAAATATGCAATATTTTTGTATGCTTCAATATTGCTAAATATGGTCAGTACCTACGCATAATATAAATTTGGATAATATTCTGTACATAATTTATCACGATAAATAAAGAAGATAGCGATCTCTCTACTTCGATTACTACCTACTTAAGATAATTAAAAACATGCAAGTACTCACGTTTACTATCTCCTCGAACAGAAGCCTTTCCAACATGACTCGTCACAAATAATATTAACTAGTAAATTGAACTTACTTTGAGCATACATCGAACCAAAAATATTGTCTTGTGATTTTTGAACCAATAAGATGTCTTATTATATTTATGATGATAAAATACATCATCTTTTTATTAATCGAATAACTACACGAATAAAAAAAAAATAATTAAAGAATTATAAGTACTGGTCTGGTAATAATGTATATCTTGCTGTAAAGGTGACTTTAGGGATATCTTGGGCATTAGAGGATTTATTCGGCGAGGATTGGCCGTTATCATTACTATTTCTTCAATACAAACAGTTAAAAGTAAATGTCTGCAAAATGTGTTTACGGAATGTTTTTTTTTAAGTTTGAAAGAAGAGCTCTGATGAATACTAGTTAGTGTGAGTAGTTTTTTTCCAAAAAAATAACAAAAGTTTCCATCTAGGTTTCTTCTACGTGGAAATGTTCTTTCTTTAATGAAACGTAGTCACCCGATGGAAACAAAGTAACACTATCGTTCTCCCAAACTCTTGCCAATTAGGCGCTTGCAACTTGCCGAAGTATAGAGTTTCAGTTTTTGTCCACTTTGTAAAATACAAACCATTTATAAATGGTCTGCCTTTCGAAGTAATTTGGAAGCTGTTCAAGATCTATTTATAACATATAAGCATAGTCGGACACTTTCCGGTCCGGAAATCTGCTTCGTTTTGTAAAATAACCATTACAATATATTCTTATATTTAGGTTGTTGGAAATGTTAAAACGTTGTCTGAAAATAATATTCACACTTACCTATTGCTGATCACTAAAATTTTAGTCGAAGTTTTGCTGGTTCGAGATCTAAAACGGAAGTGTGCCTTGTTAGTACATTAGGACAACTAGGTACACTCTTAACCCGAACCCTAGGACATAGCTAGAGGAAAACCGATGACTGAGCTTAGCCTCTGCGCAAACGAGCCACCGTATATTTTTTTTTACTCTTTCATATATTTTGAGTGGCCGTCACCGGCTGCAGAGGTGCGTCTGTACAAAATATACGAAAAAGTTTGCTAAATGGCTGTGGATGGTGGCTCGTCTGCGCGGAGCCTTATCAATAGTAATGCTCATTGACAAATTGTAATTGTATTTAAACGCTAAATACTCATCTTGGGATGAACGCGTTAGGTTTCATTCCATGAATCATCTCTGAAAGATAATCATAACGATATGGTGGTTTTAAAAAAATCAACTCCAAGTTTAATCTCCAGGGTATTCTCAGTGTATCATAATCATCAGCCCATACTTGTCCACTGCTGGACATAGGCCTCTCCAATTGCACGCCACTGTGATCTGTTTTATATTTTGTATATTTTGAGCATAATTAGTACAGGTGCAGAGGTTGAGTTTTGCATCGCGTTGATATTTGGGGACCCGGAATCTCAAGCCCAAACATCACGGTATCAACAAAAGGGTTATTCAGTTACCTTGTAAAGGTGTACAAATGGCCGCCACACAGTCTACCACGCGTCATGAAAAGCGTACCGCCCTATATCTATGCTATCTAACTTATCGCTCGTGTTATCTTACAGAATACCAGTGTTATCACCCGGATGATGGATCTTTTGATGATAAAGTGATAAAGAACAGAGTACCCTTTATAGTGTTGGTACATTTGAACAGGCGTCAATAATTCTTCAAAATAGTGCCGACATAATTTGATGGCATATTTTATTTAGGTCAAGACAAGACACAGAACAGAAAAATATTGGGTCTCTAATGGTGAGAGGTGCGAGAATCGACCATTAACCCATTATAAGTACCAAATGGTACTTTGAAACATTGCCATAACATATTTATCAATTTGACCGTGTGTCGTGGGTGTGCCCTAACAATCTTTATTAGTTATACTTTTGCATTATATATTGCAGTCTTTTTCTATGCTTCAATATTGGTAAATAATAATATGGCCAGTACCTACAATATAATCCATTAAGTATACAATGATTTAACAGTCAATACTAACTACTACTATCAGCATTATGCAGTTAATATTCAGGCATTGGTTGCATGTAGATAGTATACTATATGGTACTGATAGTATTCCAAACTCCCAAATATTTACGTATATATATAAAAACTACGTCAAATTAACGTTGATCCTGGATTAAATTCTGGCACTTATTGAATTTCCACATTGACAAGGTGAGTCAGACAGTACTGCTTAACACAAAGGTGTTATTTATCGCGGAAACAGAGGGAAGCAAACCGTCGCGGGTGGTACCTACTCAGGGGGCGTGAACTAAGTTTCCCATAACCCCCACAGTACACTCTGAGCTCGAATCTCTCTAGCAAAGGGATCTTCTCGTTGTCTCACATTTGCATACGAAGCGGATTGCGTACAATAACGAACGCGTCAGTCTACTTGATATTGGATGTGTTGCTGCGGTTCCTACTCAAATTGAGGGCGACTCTTGCTATTGAACGTTTGCAAATATTGGTTTGTAGGAAACTAGAGAATTCAAGCGATGTTGTTCAAAATTAGCAGCTCGGGTAAAGCCCGTAAATATTTTTGTTTATTGTGCAGCTCAAACAAACATTAATATTACATTGACTTAGCGACGATGACTTGCCAGAGTCTGTGTTTCGTACGCAATATACCTAGTCTAAGTATCCTCAAGTCCCGGGCGAAGCTGGTTCCCAGCAGATACAAGAAAGCTCCATCGTAGCCCACATCACAGCTTAACACCGGTTATTGTTGCGGTCGCTATTTGACATATAGAAAAAATCTTCTTTCCGTTTCTCAATACGACAAAAAAGTTGATCTCAAATATTGTTATTTAATTAAAGTGACAGTGAACGTGACCCCGACTGTAGCCAGGTATACACCGGGACAAGCGTGCGTTAATTACCGCTTGTATACGGCCCATGTCATTAACATAGCATTTTATTTCGACGGGAGATTTCGGTGGAACACTGAAGATGTTATGGAAATTGGCTACAAAGTTATGAATTGCCAATTGGATTGAAAGAGATGTTGACTAATTAAAAATACTTAGTGTAGGTATTTATTATTTTTTAAGAAACAATCGCGGTGATACAAAACTTGTGAGTTTCAGTCCTTAAATGCCCACTGGCAAGAAAATTTTATTTTAACAAGTCAAATGTTGCGTTCATTATAGGATTGAAGGCCACTTGCTAAAGTAAAGACCCTATCAATTAACGCTACGATCGTAGAATTAATTTCAAAATCTTATTATTTACATGTGCTGTGAACGTTCAAAACAATATTGAGACGGATCGTTGAAACCATCGGTTCAACTCAAAGTTCTTTATAGAAATTCTTCAATTATTTTCTTGCTTTCATAACTCCCCTTTTTAATCTTAAATTATTTTATTGTCGTTTCGTTTTAAATGCAGACGGAAATTATAGTTGGTGTGCCGAACGTCCGTCGTCGAAGTATCTTACGTGTGTGTAATTAATGTACGGTTATTCTCATAAGTAACGTATGACTGTGAGGGCTTTTTAATTGTATTGGATTTGCATTTAACCCGGGACAGTTGGATAAGTATAATTACTACCTGAGATACATACATACGTCTTTTATACCAGTAAGGTTTAGAGTAGTGTCATCGATAACCAATCAAATCTCACCATAGAGGGCTGGTGAGATGTGGTTGGTGGACAAAGTAATGACAAGACATTACTACGCACTGCGATTTGTTATAATAGCCAATCACAGCCCGTATTTGTTCTATGTTATCGTTCCCAGTCGGTGATTTCGAATGTTTCCATATTATTGCGATCATTCAATTTCACTATTGAAACTCTTTACGGACTTAATTCTCAATAATCTGCGCCAGTCGACCGTCGATAAACAGGAAACACAAAATTTTGATTTATGTTCTTAAGTTATTGAAAAAAAATGAGTTGTGGATGGCTGATGAAGTATTCGACAAGATCGTAACAAAAAATCAAATTCATACCGAAATATATAATATATAGTATATCTAACTACGATAATTTCGTAGTTCATTTTCACCATAAAACAGTTTAGTGTGTATATTTACTACTAGTGGCCGCCCAGCGATTTCATTCGCGTAGTTTCAGTATTTCAAACTATTTAACCCTAAAGAGGAAAGCCACTTTTTAATTCTCTTTAGTGACGCGTAACACAGTATAGGGATTAAAAGTAGACTATGTCCTTCTTCAGACCCTAAACTATCTGTATACCAAATTTAATTGAAATCGGTTCAGTAGTTTTGGCGTGAAAGCGAGGCAGAGTGACTCGCATTTTATATTAGTCAGGATAAGTACCTACTCCATTCTTGTGTGTCTTATGATATTTTTCTTAATAATAATTTGGTCTACAAGCCAAATTTTATAGAAAACCTACTCGAGAACCTGTATTTAGGATCATTGTACTTAAATTTCAAAGACTATAATATAATCCCTACTAACGTCGATGAAACCTTAACTGTACTTTGTAAGTTTTGTGTTTTTTTTTACCTCCGTAAATTTTGTCGCCAGGAAGAAACCAACTTCGTTTAGTTCAATTTGCATTTTTAATTGAATTTTCAATTGGTTTATTTGCATGATTGATGTTCCTCTCGTTCAACTCGGTATTACTAGGTGTAATTAAAAGTATAGTAAAGTGAAATGGTGCATTCTGCAGCGCTGATCGGTAGCCCCACTACCTTTCACATTTTATAAGTTTGTTTTTGGAAAATTGACATAAAAGCAACATTTTTTTTAAATAATAAATATAGCACGTGTCACAGTCAATATATAAATTAAGTCTAACACAAAGTAAATCACGTCCCATTTCAACGAGACTCTTATAAGAAAACCTCTAAAATAATCCATAAATCGGAATGGGTTTAGGTTCATATCTGAGGGAGTAACCTTGAAATATCAAAACTTGTTGAGCGAAGTCTGGGTTGTGATATTATGTACAGTCAGGAATATGATTCGTGTTGGCATATTCCTTAACTAACAAAAAGTTTTTATACTTTTCAAATGTTAAGCATAGTGGTTGATTGATACTTCATAGGTAAATAGTTTTTGAATTGACTTGACAATATTATAATACTTACATGGATGGAGTATTCGAGATGAAGACCAAAGAAGATGTTTTTCGACTGCTTCATGCTTATGTCATTAAGTAATTACAATTGGAGAGGGGAATGATGTGTCATACATAGGCAATGGGAAGTCCCTTGCTACTCCGGGAGCCGGTACTCGCAAGGATCTGGTCTAATTTCCTGCCATCAGATATGTTGAAGCGCAGTAATAATATGGTAACAATAAGATCTCATTTACGTCTTCCTTTTATAAAAAAAATAAATACACTTCACGCTTTTAATCCCAAAGAGGGGTA
>SJJU01010553.1:0-13108 GCA_012932125.1 Conopomorpha cramerella | reverse complement strand
GCTGTCAGTGAATTAAATGGTCATCGTCTGATGACTTCAGATTTGATGTCAATTCCTGTGTCACTAAAACATTAATTAATAAGGAGTTTTGCGGGGCAAGCGAAGAGGTGCAAATGGCTTCCTTATTTCTCATTTTCAAAATTATTTTTTCGCTGCAATGGGAGGTTTTCTCACAGGTGGCTTATTACAGTTCTAAGAAATGTCAATAGATGGCACTACCTAGACAGGGTTGTCATTTTTTTATTTTTTGTTGACAATTCTAAAATGAGTTTCTCCTTAAGATCATATCTGATTAGCGCCATCTGTGAGATGTTTAGGAACTACTTTTGACATATTTAAAGCTATTAGAAAACCTCTCATTATTATGATGAAAAATAATGTAGTGAGAGTGAAAAGTAAAGCAGAGGACTCCTATTTAATCAATTTGTTATTGCCGTGTAATGTTCCACGTGGCATTGAAATGTGCCCTCACGTTTTAATGAGATTTTGACACGACTTTGACGATTGACGACTTTATCAATAGACTGTGACAATGACACCGACTAATAATTTGTTTAATATTATTGTCCGCAAAAAGTGAATACTTGACTAATGACAAATGGGCCAAAGCCCGAGTCCACGTGAAAAAGAAATAAAAAGTAGAGTTGTTACATTGTACACACATCAAAAGTGTCTAGGGATCAAACACATTTTTAGCTCTAAAAAAATCTAATTTGCTTAAATCACATCTAATCTTCTGGATTGGTCTCCTACCTAATTCCCCATGCCTTATAATTAATTATGAATGGATTCAGTTTTTGTAAAATATATTCTTGATTGCAATCTTCTAAAATGTACTTGATCCCTAGACACTTCTGATGTGTGTATATAACAGGTAAAGCATGACCATTCTTGTCAAATGACATTTATATAAGTGTCAACCTTAGGCAGACATTAAACGATGCGTTTTGATCTCAGTTTTACCACAGTCATGATTGTGATTGACGGATTTCCTATCGTCTAATATAGTGAATGATGTTTGAATTAGTACTAGTAGTCATTCCATATATCATGACTGATGGACTTGAATGATGCTTGAATGAGCGTCTAATGTCTGCATCAGGGTGACAGACTAGATTCTTGGCCGACTTTACCTATGTATATCGAAGGTAGGCCAAAATTTCCCACGAGAGTAGCTACAGAAAAAGATCGCTGTTTCTTTCAAAGTTGTTTATTTAACAAGATGTTTCGAAAGTATATACATAAAGTAAGTTGAACTTGTTGAGAAACGAAAACTTATCAGTGTTTTCCATAATCCATCTTCCCGGCTGATGTTTATTTATTCACAACTAGCTTTCCGCCCGCGGCTTCGCCAGCGTGGACTTCGAGTATGTTGCGGTATAAAGGAATATTTTTGTTTTCCTTCGGGAATATAATATTTTTCCGGGATAAAAAGTACCCTATTATTTAAACCAGACTTCTAACTTATACGTATGCAAAATTTCAAGCAATCGGTTCAATAGTTACGGCGTGAAGGCGGAACAAACAAACAAACAAACAAACTCACTTTCCGATTTATAATATTGGTAAGGATATCCCGGACCATATCGGCTGGAATGCGGAAAAATATTTTCACGCGCAAAATCTGCGGTGTAAATTGCGGTGCTATTCAAAATGCAGATGAAATTCAAGGTCATTATTTTTTTTTAGATATCACGCCATAATACGAGTAAGTAGGGAGCCGGTAAATGTCTGATAATATTTTAGGGCAGGTAGAATCTCTTTTGTGAATTTTTGTCTTTTCTTTGTGTAGGAAAAATAACATGATTTTTTACGATGTTTTTACATTACATTGAAAACATTGTAAGGGAGCCCGAATACCATAAGGTGCTTAATCCGGGTAACGGCGATGGCCTTACCAATTTTCACGTAAGTTACAGAGTAGAAGATCCCAGAAAAATTGACGGAAAGTTGTATGAAAAGTTCTCTAAAACCGACCAGTATGTATGAAAAGATATTGCATGGATATAGACGATGCGAACGGCTGTTGGTCCCACTGGGAGACAGACGAAATATAATTTTTTTTTCTATGTTTGTGTATAGTATAAATATATTTTACAACAACATACACATTGTTAAGTAGCTAAAGCACGTGTGTTGTGGATTTCAGATATGGAATTATACTCACTTAAATACATTTTTTTCTTTTAAATACATACTTATATAAATAAACAGCCAGACACATCCAACAAGTACTTAAATGCTCATCACCTAAGTACCTGTCAGCGGTGGAAATACAACCCACGAATAGTTTTTTTTTTTTTTTATACCACAAGGGTGGCAAACAAGCATGCGGCCCGCTTGATGGTAGGCAGTTACCGCAGCCTATGGACGTTTACAATACCGGGGCATCGTTCACGCGTTGCCAACCCTGTAAAAACCTCTTCACTCCTCTTTTGAAGAACCCCATACTGTAGTCCTTTGGGAATACCTCAGCAGGGAGCTCATTCCACAACCCCAGCGTGCGTGGGAGGAAATGCCTCCGAAAACGGGTAGTACGAGACCATTTTGGTTCTAAGGTGTGTGGATGAACGCCCCGCCTGCGGCGAGCGGTGCGATGGTAGAAAGTGGCCGTTGGCATAATGTCGAACAATTCCTCAGAACACAACCCGTTATACAAGCGGTAGAACACGCATAAGGAGGCGAAGTCTCTCCTTACACTTAAAGGTTCGATACCGCTTGTGAGCTTAGCGTCGTCGACAATCCTCACAGCGCGTCTTTGTACCGAGTCAAGAGGTCCAAGCTGGTATTTGGGTGCTCCCGCCCATAAATGGCAACGGTGAGGCGGACCTGCGACTTGTACAGCTGCAGTCTTTGCCTCGCAGTGAAGTACCGCTTCGCCCTATTGAGCACTCCGAGCTTTTTACCCGCCAACTTGGCTTTGTCTTCCAAGTGACTACGGTACTGAACGTCGCTGGAAATAGATGTAGACATTTGATCACTACTTACTTATGCACTAACATAGTAAAACTATAAAATTAAAACGAATACAGAACAATAACTACGAAAACTAATAACGCAACAAAAAGAAACAGAAATTTAATCAAATAGGATATAAAAATTACAACTGTCGTGGGTTCGATTCCCGTCCCCGGATTTGATGAGCATTATGATGAGCTGAAATATATTTTTTTAGGATATAATATATTTGAAGAATATTTTTTTTGTATTCAGTTTTTATCTATTATATTACTTAATACATATTTATAAATACATTAATAATATATACATTAATTTATACATTAATAAATAAATAAATAAATAAAATAAATACACTTCACGCCTTTAATCCCAAAGAGGGGTAGGCAGAGGCACTTGCTAAAGCATCAATAAATATAAGTTTATATCTGTGTCTAGCACTCATAGTACCGGGCAGTTGCGTGCACACCATATAGTTAAAAATACACAGCCTACCTTAGTATTTTGGCTACCCGACCTAATAATATTATTGCTAGATCTTTTTTTGTTGTATTCTCAACATAGGCTAACGAAGGTCCTGTGTTTTGAGGGTGAGTAGATAGGTAGACGTGTATTTCGAAAAGACGAGTTACCGATACATAGGTGTCAATCCTTAGGGATTAATTTTACTGCCTACCTTGTCGTAAAAGCCAGTGCACGCCACTGGTACCGGGTATCCTATGTTGGAATCAGATGGCCGTATTGTGGTATATCCCACCACAACAACCAAGAATACCAAATTTGTACATACATACGTGAACCACGTAACACGCTCCATAGTACGTACATAGCAGTGGCGTACACTGCCTTTTACGACATGGTAGGCAGTAATCCTCATGGATTGACACATATGTATAGGTAACTTGTCTTTACGAAATAAAAGTACTTACCTATCTACTCACGCATAAAGCACAGGACCTTCGTCAGCCTATGCCGTGAGTACAACAAAAAAAGATCTAGCAATAACTATATCATTAGGTCGGGAAGCCTAAATACCAGTGGCGTGCACTGATTTTTACGACAAGGTAGGCAGTAATCCCCAAGGATTGACACAAACTTGTCTTTACGAAATATAGGTACCTACCTATCTACTCACCCACAAAACACAGGACCTTCGTCAGCCTATGTCGTGAGTACACCAAAAAAAGATCTAGCAATAACTTTATTATTAGGTCGGAAAGCCTAAATACTAAGGTAGCCAGTGTCTTTTTGCCTATATGGTGTGCACGCCACTGATACATAGTAATATTACTAAATGGTATTGTACTCCAACCGTGCAGCGGATTTAAGTAACAAAGCGAGTGCCGGGGGTAGGCAGACACCCGACTCTCCGAGGAAATCCACTGCGCTTTTGTAATCAGCTTCTAATTCCGAGAGCGATGGATGGACAACTGGGAGACTCTGGTCTCGACGTTTATATGTTGGAGAAATTGTTATGCCTACCCTTCTGGGAGACAGGCATGAAGTGTATGTATGTATGTATGTAAATTGTGGTGCAATTATACGAGGATCTATCTCCCTGCATTGGGAATAAAAATCGTGAAGTTTATTTATTTTGATTTCTACGTAAATTGTTTTTCATTCTCTTCTACGCGCGTATGCCTGGCGAGATGTCGTCTGTTTGTTACGAATAAACTCAAAACTACTGTTAAGATAGCGCTGATTTTTTTGTCACAGATAGAATACTACATTATCCATGAATAAAATAGGCTTTATTTTATCCCGGAATAAAAATACAAAATAGCGGACAATAAAAATACACACCTACAACCGTATTCTGAAACTACCCTCAATTAACTTTCGTCTCGCTCCAGTCGTGTGTATATGTGTAAAAGAAACTCGGTCATACTTAAGCAACACTTGAGTACAGATTATTGTTTCAGAATTCTGTTTAATGGTTGAATATGTTATAATGAGTGGTTTTCTGATAGCTTCAAATATGTCAAAAGTAGTCCCAAAACATCTCACAGATGACGCTAATCAGACATGATCTTAAGGAGAAACTCATTTTAGAATTGTCAACAAAAAATAAAAATATGAAATGAGAACCCTGTCTAGGTAGTGCCATCTATTGACGCTTCTTAGTAATAAGCCACCTGTCAGTAAACCTCCCATTGTATCATACTTAGTTATATTATGTTTAATTTTGCATGCCTGAGAACGGCAAAAATACGGAATGGACACTTAAATACCTAACATCTTTTGCCAGTTTGTAATTTACATGTATTTTATGTAAGTAAATAAATGTATAACATAGGCTTTCAAAGATCCGAAAAACGAGAATAAACATACAAAATAGCGGACAACAAAAATACTCACCTACAACCGTATTGTGAAACTACCCTCAATTAACTTTCGTCTCGCTCCGATCGTGTATGTGTAAAAGAGACTCACTCATACTTAAGCAACACTTGAGTACAGATTATTGTTTCAGAATACTGACCTCAATTTCAGTAGTATGCATCCAGCTAGAGACTCGTGATTGGTCGAACGCCGACACCCTCGCGGTGAGTGACGTAACGAACGTACTGCTTGTATCCGATTCCAGAATATTCCCACTACAAATGCCTTTGACTGCTGACACATGAATTTATGGATAGAGTACATTTTAACGAGTTTGAATGCAAGGCAGACATTAGACGATACGTTTTGATCTCAGTTTTACCACAGTCATGATTGTGATTGACGGATTTCCTATCGTGTAATATAGTGAGTGATTTGAATTAGTATTAGTATTCCATAAATCATGACTGATGGAATGTAATGACGCTTGCATGAGCGTCTAATGTCTGCCTCAAGTCTGCTTCACTTCAAGTCACGGGTGAACAAACCGACAGATTATCGTCAAATACTTGTCTGTCAGTGGCGTGCACACTATATAGGCAAAAAGACACTGCCTACCTTAGTATTTTGGCTACCCGACCTAATAATAGAGTTATTGCTAGATTTTTTTATTGTACTCACGACATGCTGACGAAGGTCCCGTGTTTTGTGGGTGAGTAGATAGGTAGTTACCTATATTTCGTATATACAAGTAAACGGCGATGGGCTCACCCCCTGTCACGTTGGGTTAAATACGCTTGGTGAATCGTGGGTACTTGCTTTAGCAAGTGCCTCTGCCTATCCCTCTTTGGGATTAAAGGCGTGAAGTGTGTGTGTGTGTGTGTACAAGTAAACTATACATAGCTGTCAATCATTGGAGATTACAGCCTACCTTCACGTAATAGAAAGTGCATGCCACTGTTATCTGTGCAATGAAAAGTTGCTAAAATAATATGTTAACTAAGTTATTGCAGACCAAATCGATATATTTACATGCACGGATATGCTGTTCGCACAAGTATCGACTAGAATTTATATCATACCGTGCAATTACATAAAATGTTTCCCAGTGATAAAGTCGGCCAAATACTTATTTTTTTGTCGTTTTCTGTTTTGTTTTTCCATACTAACTATAAACTAGTTTCATAATAATGCATTTAATATGTTTTAAAGTTTTAATTTAAAATGTGAATGTGTTTTATATTATTATAATGTTATTAGCTTACCTATTGAATTTGCACTGCTGTAAGAATAGGTTAAGTGTTGGATAAAAAATAAATAAATAAGTAATCGGTAGTAAAAAGTAATTTAACAAACTGGCTGACGCAGCAAACTTGTTTTTCCAATGTAATCAACAGTTTTTCTCTCGTGTTACATGGATTTATTAATATGTAGGCAAACCTTGACCAAATCACTCTATTTACTAAAGAAAACTGCATCAAAATCCGTTGCGTAAGCGTACATAGGGATAGACAGCGGGAGGTGACTTTGTTTTATACTATGTATTGATTAATATCGAAGGATCTACAATACCACACATAACGGTTGGCTATTTGGTAAAATGATTTTTTAGTAGGGTAGTTCCGAGCGCACTAACTTATTATTATTATTAGCCCACTGCAGGGCAAAAGGCCTCTCTTCCTTTTCTCCACTTACTGCGATTTTTTATTTACGTACAGCTTCATCAGACATCAGGATTATACACACCTTGTTATAAGCGGGTGTCATCACGACTTTCCTTCACCGTGTGAGTGTTTCGCGTATAGTCAGACATTTTCAAGATACGAAAAACTGAAAAAATACGATATTCCTGTATAACGATAATGGGACTTAGTCATGGCGTTCCATTGGTATCGTTTCATACCAAAATGTGTTAGGTGTTCATTTGCCATCGTTTCATAGGTACATTGTATTCATCATCATCAGCCCATACTTGTCCACTGCTGGACATAGGCCTCTCCAATTGCACGCCACTGTGATCTCTTTTCGGCTTCTCGCATCCAGCTTCTGCCAGCCATCTTGCGTATATCATCAGTCCACCTTGCCTGAGGGCGTCCTACACTCCGTTTGCCGAGACGCGATCTCCACTAGAGAACTCGTTTTCCCCAACGGTCATCGGTTCTACGGCTAATATGGATTGGACATTTTATTAATGAAGGCAATCTAAAAGCCCTTATTTATTCACTATTCATCGAAAATTTCGCACCAGACATCCATTCGAATTAGAATCCCAGAAAAAGATCGAAATTCGTGCCAGTTTTTATTGAAAAAAATAGTTCTTCTAATTATTCCTCTATATAGGCCTCTTTTTAATGTGGGGTAATCCGAAAAAAATAGAGGAAATTGTCACATTGTTTAAGTATATATGTTATAATATAATTGTAGATAATACCTTGGTGTTTTTACATACAAGTACGTAAATTATAAGTTGCTGTACAAATAAAAAAGCAGTAGGTCATTTTACTCAGAAAATGCTCCGCCAGGAAAAATCCATCGGATAAAAATCCATGATCGGTTACATGACAGGCAATGTATCAAGTGTACACTTTATACTGTCGCAGTGTGTAGGTAACTTATTGGCTATCGGGTGGACAGAGCACGACGTATTTTTTCTATATAACTTTATGTCAACTATTTTAGTTTTAAAATAGGTGAAGCGTCACAACAGGTTTTAGTCCATGCTGGCTAAACCGGAAAAAAACTTAATTCCTATAGTTTTTAACACATTGGCGGACAGTAAAAAAACACAATAGATTTTTTATTGTTATGACGGCTATAGACTGTCCGGGAAAGAGTTAACTGTGTGGTACTTTATTGAAGAACCACTACCTTAGGATCCGATCATGTATATGTTAAATAGGATGTAGTGTATACATTTATGTACCTTTTTTTGTCTAATAGATTTTTTTAAAGTAAATAATTAAGAATTACTCGTTTTATTTCTAAAACCAATATCTACTAGCTGACATTGGTAAAACCTAGCATGAACTTAATTTGAATGGTAATAGTTCGAAAAAATCGTCGTATTTTCAGAAATACTTACATTTATCAACTCATGTCGGTAAATGCTAAGACTTACATTTAAATCTTATGATTTACCATAGTTAGAGCTTTTACATATACATTGAATGTAAATTTTATCATTTCCTAAGGCACGTACAGTCTAGAACGGCTTACGTACGTTATGTACTTTTGACGTACCTCCTACATCTATTTTTCAGAGCCTATGTACACAACGCAACGCTCGTAGGGTGAAGGACGACATCGTGATGAAACCCGCACACCACAAGGTGTGTGAACCCTAGAACGGAATTCTCGATGGGCTCACCCCCTGTGACGTTGGGTTAAATACGCGCGCGTGAACCGTGGGCATTTGCTTTAGCAAGTGCCTCTGCCTACCCCGCTTTGAGATTAAAAGGCGTGAAGTATATTTATTTATATACTTTTAACTTATAAATGATCGTATGTTAAGGTGGTATGTCTGAGACAGAGTACCCACATGTTTAATAAGGTACCTACAACAGTTAATTATTATTTCGGAAAACTCTCCTTAAATAAAAGAGTATAAAAAAATACACTCGCTTAATCACAAATTCTCGGATAATTCTTCGTTATATTATTTAATTGTTTATTCTTACTACGTACTTTCATCTTTTAATACTTTTTTTTTGTCTTCATTTAAAAATGCGGCCATGAAAATCCCATTTGCAAAGCGCCGACGTCGCCACGAAACCGGCAATTAATTTTCGAATGAAATTCAATTATTACGATGATGATGGAACGCAGACACTCGTGAGGATTGCCTTTTACACTAATTTTAATTATCCATTTCGTCTATCCGGTCCGTATTATTATTTTTTTTTTTTACAAACTGTGCTGAACATTTTTACTATAGTACGACCTGGGTCTTTAGGCGTACATACATACATACACTTCACGCCTGTCTCCCAGAGGGGTAGGCAGAGACTACAGATCTCCATTTGTCACGTCCTGACATACCCCTTTCGCTTCATCTACATTCATACATCTTTTCATACATGACCTCCCGTTTCGAGTACTTTTCACGCCACCTTCGGTCAGGACATCACCAATCTGGTCTTTATATGTCCTTCTGGGGCGACCTCTACTCACCCGCCCCATTACATCACCCATATAAATCTCTTTCGTCAATCGACTTTCATCCATTCTCTCCATATGGCCAAACCACCGAAGCATGCCCTTTTCAATCTTGGTCACTACGTCTTCCTTCAAACCGCAACTTTCCCTTATCACACTATTCCTTATCCTGTCATTCAATGTCACACCTTTCATGCTCTTTAGGCGTGTGGCTAAAAAGTTCGGCACCCAACTAAAACCAATGGACTCTTGTTTTGATGGATAAACATCTCCATAATTTCTCGCAATACAAATATAAACAAAGTACGTTAAACAAACTAAGTAATGGAGAAATACGGGAGTGACAAGAAATCACATTAAATATTTACTCACTCCAGAAGATCCTTGTCGATCCCAATGTCTTTATCTGTAGTTCCGGCCTAATGGAAGAATTAGACAAAAGTTTCGTGCGATATACAAGACGTCCTTTTTTTTCCGGGATATTCCCACCCACTTTCCCACCACTGTGATTCCTGTTAGAGCCAGGATCTACAGCGGCATCCAAAATAGACAAGAGCTCAATCAGTGACGACTAGCCTAGATCCCGGGGGGGCCTAGCCTTCTGTCTTAGATCCCACATAGTTATTAAACTAAAGACGGTATAGAAATAAGAAGAAAAAATACATACGAGTATATGCGCTGCATTGCAATGCATACATATGTTCTAAGACGATACAAGACGTCCTCAAAAGGAGTCTACTTACGAGTATTAAAGTGCGTTTTACTGTGTCTCCTGAACGGGCCTAAGTATTGAGGGAACCTGTCCAAATGGTCCCGGCATAGACTGCGGTGTTGTAGGTATGTGCCGGCCTTGAAAGTGCTACTCCTCCTGGACGGACAAAACAACACCCACAACGGCTGATCATGCGATTCTGAGAATCCAGAAGCCATCCTCTACTCTCCCTGCAACCCTGGCAAGCGCGTCAAGAAAGACAAGACATAGAACAAATTCGCGCTGCGATTGGCTGTTAAGTCACACATGGTGCAACTAAGCTTATTTCAACCAATCGCAGTGCCTGGTATGTCTGTCATGTATTTCTTGGAGGGCTTCGATAGGCCTGCACGACCCGCAGAATTTAACATAGAATGGTTTGGCTTAACGTGGAATGTTTTCATTTCCAACTGACTTAAGAAATATGTTGCGAGATTTTTTTTTCATGATCACTGAATGAGTTCACTGTACTGTATACTGTGAAAATATTGCAATAATATTGTTGTTATTCATGTTCCTGAAGTTATAGTAAGTGTGTGTTAAGTTTTGTTATGTTTTAATATTTAATTATAATTTTTTTTAACATTACCTGTCACGTAATGCACGTTTTGTTAATAAATAAATGATTTAGACAGTCATAAACGGTTTTTTTTGATTTCTTTTTTTTTGTAGGTGCTGCTTCTGAGGTGGGCCTATAAAAAACTTATCAGTACTTTTTTTAATAAAGCACTTTTGTAGTTTCGAGTTGGATGCGGCGTAATTATTGGTCTTTATAATTTTCTGTTGGCGTCTTTAGAAGCCATTTTTTTACCATTTCCTTAATGTCAACCCCTCCTAAACTTATCACATACATCATCCATCTGCATATACATATGTATGTACAAATAACATATAGAATCACTCCGTCGCATGCGTATCTTGCAAATTACCACGGATAGTTTCATGTTTAATTAATATTCTGTGTGCTATGCTAATGCTTGGTAAAACTACAACAAAGGGCCAAAGAACTTTCTGCTAACCCTTCCAAATGAGTTATTGCAACAGGACCTCTTCAAACACGTTTGAAGTTCATCTAATAGTACGAGTAATACATTCTAAAACTAATAACAGCTAAGTACAAAGGTGAAAGGAGAGGTTTGACAGGTTGCTTTCATCTTATTCACACTAACCCCTCCAGGGTGGGATACGTGCCAACAGGCTCACAAAGAGACGTGTCGAGGACGGTAGATCTTCTACACTTATCATATATAAATAGATACACTTCACGCCTTTAATCCCAAAGCGGGGTAGGCAGAGGCACTTGCCGAAGCAAATGCCCTCGGTTCACCAAGCGTATTTAACCCAACGTGACAGGGGGTGAGCCCATCGCCGTTATAGGGTTCACACACCTTGTGGTGTGCGGGTTTCAACATGATGTTGTCCCTCACCGTACGACTGTTGCGTTGCGTACATAGGCTCCCAAAAAGAGTCCCATTGGTACACGTCCAGTAGCCGGACTCGAACCCGCGACCTCCCGGTAACAAGTCAAGGATCCGACAAACTGGACCGCAGACGCTCATATACTGTGTGTAAAAGGACCCCGAGCAATGGTCTTAGAAACGTTGTTGGGCTCGTCAATAATAAAATGAGGGGAAAACGCAAAAAAAAATCATCTCCATAAAAAAATTACATGTTTTTGCCTCGGGAGTTGACATTTTGTATGCGGATGGACTTTTTTTTTTATTTCCCCACATTGTAGTAAAAGTTGACGAGCCCAGCTGTTTGGCACGCTCGGGGTCTTTTTACACTCTGTACTTGCTCCTCAAGATACGTTAAAAAGTACCTATACAATTATACATACACTGTTTTAATATGTTGAAGTTCATCGTTGAAATTCAGTGTTTTTTTAAGAATGTGGAAATATTATTTTGTGTTGAATTTCTTTAACCAACACAAAATAATATTTCCACATTCTTCAGAAACGCTGAATTTAAACGATGAACTCCGAGTCTCCGACATATTAAAAAAAATAAGAAAACAAAAGCATTTTCCCCACATACTCAAAAATTTAATCCTTTCATTTCATTGTATAACGGCCAGAGTAATTATGCAAACGAGCAAGGGGTCGTAATGTCTTCCGAATGACGTCATAACTTTATCTTCCCACCCTGTAGACGCGGGTAATGAGTCTCGCAAACACCATGTATTTACATATCGACTGGGATATGGAAATGCCAGTGACAACCTTCGTCTCGGGTCGACAAACTAAAAGACTTTATTAAGTAGGTAAGTCGGTAAGACAAGGGCACTTTTTTAAACTGTACAGGGAGTCACAGATGCATGCTTGCATAGTGCGGGGGCCACTGTTAATATACACTAACACATAACCTTTAAGTTAATAAATACTTTTTACTATTACTTTTTTTAAAATCATTTTAACTACTCTGAGTGAACTCACAAAGATATCTCTGTACATATTAAGTTACGGTTTTTAATTGTATTTAGTTCTTAAGTAAACTTTTTGTAAATAATATTTTTTATGTTTTATATGCACATTACCAAGTGTTGAGTTGTGTAAGTTATTTTAGTATATTTTATGTTGTATACCTACCTATGTATAATAGTGTAAGCTAACTGTCGAATTAGGGCAACCTGTAATGGCAGCTAGGATATGTAAATAAATAAATAAACATTCTCTTGCTCAATTAGCTTCATATATATGGTGCCATAATATTACAGTGAAACTTTTATTACATCGTCTCGAACTTTTTCGTCTATGTGTTGCATGTCGCGTGACGGTCGGCTGCGGAGTAGGGATAAAGTGAAAGGCGCTCATCAGAGCAGCCAAGGCCAATATGGCGGCGTCTATAGTTCGCAGCAGCTGACCGTGTGCTGAAAGTTTCACTTTTACCGTGGTTTCGTAAAACCACACAACTTTTTTTT
>SJJU01010550.1:0-26565 GCA_012932125.1 Conopomorpha cramerella | reverse complement strand
CTTTCTTAATGCCTTGTCTTATGCCACTGTATGTAGTTATATATATAGGGTTACTGCTTAAGTCGACCTATCCCCGCTAAACAGTAATAGTAGACATCATTTCTGACCGATTTTACTATAAGGATCCCCCGTATGCCTAAACCGTTTTCTAGCTAAAAAACCTATTTTTCTACGTTTAAATCTGAGATTTTATTTTACTGTGACTCTGCAATTTTTTTGTGTTTTTTATTGACGATGATTGATTATGTCGATAGCCAAAACTGTAAATAAATTTATTAGATTTATTCAAAAGTTTCGAAAATTTACAAAAATAATGATTTTTTTTCTTTTAAAAAATCTTAAAAGGAAATTATCTACACACATCAAAAGTGTCTAGGGATTAAGTACATTTTAGAAGATTGCGATCAAGAATACATTTAACAAAAACTGAATTCATTCATAATACAGGCATGGGGAATTAGGTAGGAGACAAATCCAGAAGATTAGTTTTGATTTACATAAATTCGATTTTTTAGAGCTAAAATGTTCTTGATCCCTAGTCCTTTTGATGTGTGTACGTTTTATTAGCTATTAATAAAGGTATAACACCTTATAGTTGCCAAACACTGGCAGGTCGTATGATAAATAGATCGACTTAACAAGTAACCCTGTATAATAGCACTTAAAATACTCTTCACGCCTTTTCATCCCAAAGCGGGGTAGGCACTTGCTAAAGCAAATGCCCACGGTTCACCAAGCGTATTTAACCCAACGTGACAGGGGATGAGCCCATAGCCGTTGTAGGGTTCACACAACTTGTGGTGTGCAGGTTTCATCACGATGGCGTACATAGGTTTTGAAAAAGAGTTCCATTGGCACGTCCAGAGGCCAGACTCGAGCTCGCGACCTCTCGGTTACAAGTCAAGGATCCGACCAACTGGACCACAGACGCTACTTATAACGTTTATTCGAAGTTATTGATGTTGAATTTGCATTACCAATTAACGCACTGTCACTACAGTTGCACTGGAACTGGTTATTCGGTATTTGACATACAACTGACAAGTTGAGCCTGGTATTCTATTTTTGTATCCTACGTGAGGAAAATAGTTATTATTTCCTTAATAGCTTGATGGAACGCGCGAATCATATTTTGTCACGTGACCTTAAGCCTAGCCGTGAAGGAAGACGCGATGTGAAAATAAACTGTCGCTGTGATAAAAAAAAAGCTATACCTAGTTGGTGTATCTGGGCGTTGTCCGCAACATGGCAACCTGCTCGCTTACTAGCGGCTAGCACTACAGCTCTAACCACCCCAGTTCCTTCAAGGAGTTTATATCACTCGCGGCTTCGTGTAGGGTATTTGGAGACTCTAAGTGCTTTGCCCTGTACACGATTATCTGTATAATGTACTATGTATCTATTAGTGGATGTTATCTAATCTAATCCTATCCTACTATATAATACTAGTGGAGATTAGTAGTACCTGCATCCCTAATTTCAAGCGTCTAACTTGAGCGGTTTAGATTTATACAAAAGTATTTTCCCGTTCCCGTGAAAATTTCTGGAATTCCTCTCTTAGTGCACCCCTACGTTACCTAAGCTACGTCCATTTTAAATTTCAAGTTTAGCCGTTTGAGCTGTGCGTTGATATGTCAGTCAGCTTTTTAATTTATATGTATATTTAAGATTATAAATGCGAAAGTTCGGATGGATGTCTGGATGTATGGATGTGTGGATGGATGGATGTTTGTCCTTCTTTCACGCAGAAAGAACTGGACAGATTTTGATGAAACTTGGCAGTATTCTAGCTTATAAAATCCATTGCGTAGTCTTAAATATTTAAGCATACACAGCGAGAGGCAACTTTGTGTTATACGATGTAGTGATTGATTACCAGTGTTTGCCTGTTATTATAAACATGTTTTGTATAAACCTTCAAGAAAACCGCATCAAAATCCCTCGCGTAGTTTTAAACATCTGTGCATACCTACATAGGGACAGACAGCGGGAGGAGACTTTGTTTTATACCTACTGTACAACGATTACAATTCTACATTATTCCTGATTAATATAGAGCCTGTGCCTATGTTAACGCGTAATTCCGTCAGGAATACGGGAGTAACACCGCGCAGCAAAGTTGGAATTTAATATTTTCTTACGTTGAAATGTAGATCTGTGAAGGATGAAGGTCAGAAGAAATGCTTTTAATAACATTGTCTAAACTAAGTTTAATCTACGAGTATTCTAAGGTTTTTTTTTAACACAATGAACAAGCGTTTGACGTGGTTTACGATGGAGCACACTTGTTCATTAGGTACCTATTTACCTGCGACTTGAAGACCTTCAGAGTGTACTTCGCAGGAAACACAGACTCCGGCAAGTCATTCCACATCCTGGCGGTTCGAAATATGAAAGTTTTACTTCGAGAACAGTAATTATGAAACACTTAATTAATAATTTATTTTGTTTCTGTACTTTTGCTACTATTTTACTAATTGTAAATTTTAAAATACACAGCATGTATTCCTGTGTAAGTGACAGGGTCCACATTGAAGCATACGTTTAAACTAATTTTGACGTCCACTTCTGGACGAGGTCTTCCCCAAACGATTTCAATAATCATTTGAGGGAAATGCCAATAATCGCCACGCTTGGCAGGCGGGTTGACGATCGCAGGTGTTGTGGTTTAGATCACAGAGAGCGCAGCTGCCCGTTCTCTGGAGAGTTCTCTCGGTCGCAATAAAAAGTTTCGGATCTCGCTATGGGCACAAACGCTTTTTTTGTCGCATAATGAAACACTTCATGTAAAAGTTAGTAGATGCGGAAGGCCGATTTAGCATTTCCCAAAGTTTTGAGAGAATCTCATCGCAACTCAGATGATCTGATACCGAAGTGTAAAATGATATCTGTACCTTGTATATGAACGTATACCTTGTATATGCATTAAACCTATAAAACTCAAAGTCCTGGCTGATTCATTCATCACTGACTCATCAACGCCCAAACCCTTTGACACTAGAGCGCTGAAATTTTGCACTGAGGTTCTATTCATTTTGTTTACATGAATGAGATTTTTTTTAAATTGACCGTCTATGGGTGTAAAAATTGAGATAGAAGTTAAAATTAGACAAACGTATTTTTTTTATTTATGGTTCTAAAACTTGGTGGTAGTATTTGCGCGAATGAAACCGCGGGGCGTCCACTAGTGTCTAATGTTTTATTACGCCCCATTCACAAGGACGCACGTTCATATGAGTTTACTCTAGTAAATTGTATGTTTTTTGTCTGACTCTAATAACAAGTGTCGAAAAGAGACAAATGCGCCTCAAAAGTTACATATACATATAAAATATGGGTATTAAGGTTGTAGGCTAGATTCTTCGCCGATTGTTCCTTAAATTGTTATCAGAGAATAATCAAGTGGCTGTAAAACACAGTGCTACAAGGATCTTTAAGAATCTGTGGTCAAAATATTTTGCATACAATCTAAGCCTCTTGAGTCGTATTTTGATGAATAATTCTCCATAATATAAATAATAAAAACCACCATAAAACCATAAACAAATAACTTAAAATAAATCAACGAAGGGAAAAATAGAAGAAAATACAGCAGTGGCGAGGAATCACATTTATTAATATTCAGTACTGCGTGAGTACCAAACGATCCTTATCAAGCTCCGCTTTTACTTTTTTATACAACATTACAATAATAGTGGCCAGTAACATACAAAAAAGTATAATTATATTTAAATGACATACTAAAAATACTAATTCATCGATTCAACTTCCGTATTCATTTACTATCGAGTCAGTCTTGGGCTGGTTCAGAGCCGTAAAACGAAGTCGGTCTAAGTCTCACAACGGTCAAAGTACAATGTGATCTCAGTCTCAGCAAACTATTTGTATTCACAGTTGAGAAATAGTCTCGTGAGAATCGGTCATGTCTGAGCTGAGACTTGAGCCTCGAAATCGGTTTCTCAGAGCGATCTCAGCGTAGGTTTGACAACAGTTTGATCTGTTTTTCCAATATATTTTTGATCTGTGGTGGTGTACCGTTTGACAGTTTGTTTGTTTATTTTATTGGCAGTTTATTAGTGTATTTCCTTGGACTTGTATTGATAACTGAAGAAAATTATTGGAGAACTGACAGTAACCACCTGAGTACGACTGACAAGAACTCATTTCTTGTCAGTCGTAGCATGAATTTGTAGATTATTGACATCTATTACTTAGATTAGTAAGATCAAGCTCAGCTGAGAAAAAGTACAAAAATAACTCTAAATGCTTGAGATTACTCAGTGAGATCCGAGTTTGCGCTCCGCTGAGACGCTCTAGAGAAAAATCAGAAGCAACGACTCTGAAAACCAGCCTTGTTATCGCTTGCCATCACAGTCACACCATATTAATAAACTAACTACGAGCGTGAAAATAAACTTTTCGCAGTTTGTCTTTCATAAGAAGTGGCGTGGGTATGCGGTAACTAGCAAGCTATCCTTCTCGATTTATAAATATGTCTTTGTCTGGCATACTAAAAAAATTGCTGATGTTAGTTCTCACGATTCAACGTACAAAAACATAATATACTTAAAGTATGTTCTGATTGTTGTTGAATGAATGAATGAATGAATAAACTTTTTATTGCACACTGTACATTACAAAATGTAAAACTAACAAATGATAAGATTGCAAATGGCGACATTATCGCTCAGAGCGATTTCTTCCTGGTAACCTAATTTATACAGGGAGTTACAAAGTCCTGCAGTGGGAATTGAAGGGCCTATAGAGAAAGCCTTTATTAATGGAACAACATAGAGGAAATTAAGAATATCTTGATATAAAGGAATTAAACTACTTCATGACCACTTGCTGTTTTCGATATCACTACAAAATGCCGCCCACACCTTGAGTAAACAATGAAGGAATTGACTTTTGAAATACTAACCTATGAACGACGATTACCAGCGACATCCACTTATGAATATTGTATTATAAGAGTAATTGATTCACATTCGATGAACTACATAGCAGCATCACACAAATATCTCAATAAATTCACAATAAAGCTTAATCATATCAACATGTTTTGGTTGTAGATGGGTGACATGTAACCGTCAATCAGACGTCATAAACTAAACATAGATTGATTCACAGACAATCAGAAGATTGTCAATGAAAAAAATAAAGTTAAAAAAATAAACTAAAGTATGGACATTCCACACTTTGTCGCGAATAGACTAGAGATTAATGAGTAGCATGTAGGTAGAGGTCAGTATGTCGAACAGTATCAATATGACTTTTTCATGAAAGAATAATAATACTGATATTTTCATTATTTTAATTGGCCTTACATATTGAAAATGGATTTCTACAGCAATAGCGAATATTACGAGATGATGTTATGTGTGGGGGCTGCTGATGGAAACCTTGAGCAAGAACCTGAGCTTTATTGTGAGCGATTTATTGATGGGAGACCAGAGGCGGAACAACGTAGGTTGCCTTCCAGCGACTGTTTCCGGAAAATGGTTATGCGGCTTCACCGGTTTATTTAGAGGAAATAGGCCCGAAGGACGATCAAGCAATCGGGACCCAAATATGGAAGAGACAGTATTGGATAATTTCCGTATAAATCCATGAACGAGTACTACAATTCTTCAAAGCCGAGCTGCTACAATTCTTGGTGTCCATAATCATATGAGTAGGGATTCTATGCTCTAACGAACACGCCTATGCAGTGCTGCTGAAGGTGGACCTTTTGAGCCTTTTTTGTAATAGCTTGTATTTTGTAATTAAGCCATTAACTTGAAATATATTTTGTAGCTCATACCAAATCTCAGTAAATATTCAGTAAAATATGTTAACAAATTGAGATTTGATAGATCAACGACGATCGAACGTGATTCAACGACTAAATTACTTACCTACTTTCATGTGAATGATCCTTTGGACCAAAGATTAGTCATTTGATGACAGCGACAATTTTGACAAATCAAAGATAAACAATTATGTAGGAAGTAAATAATAATTACAAAAAATAAGACATTTCAATGAAAAAAATAATGAAATAAGCGTGGTAATGTGGAAAAACTCATGGAAGACTTTCATGTTTTGGAGGAGCAGCTATGCTCGCTTTATTAGTTCGTGGTTTCAGCAGAAAATCATTGTTTGTGTTATGGGTTGTGTTCTGCTTTCTACTATACCTACTACGATTTTGAAACCGAACCTTTATTTACAAAAAACACGGGCCTTACACATGTAACGACCGATGAAGAGCGAACAAGTAAGTAAACTTAGAAAATTTCGCTAATATTAGGAAAGTTAGAAGGTTCCGTCTACGGACATACATTTAACAGTGTTGGGAGAAATTTCTATCGATAAAATGGTCGATAAACATGATTTTGTTAGTTTAGTTTTTTTCAAACGCTGGAGGGTTCTAATCATGTTTATTAAAATCCATGTACACTATAATAAAGGGTGATTAATTTCCACTGCGGTTTTGTACACCCACAGTATATATGGATTAAGCCTATCGTACTAACTTTTCAGCTTCTGTATGTAACTTTACAACGTGTTATATCTTACCCTTCCGACTGTAGTTAGAAATATAAGAAGTAACACGCTGTCCGGTGTTTTATTAATATCTAAATTCTTGAATTTCTGAACGCTGGCGGTGTTTCGAATTTTCAAGAAATTCAATTTAACAGAAATAAATAGGATACGCCTGTTTCCGATATGTTATTCGAGTACAGCATTCAACAACACCGGATAAGGGAAGACCTACAATAGATATCGTTCCGTTCTAAATTGGCTTCGAACGGGGACACGGATTGTTCAATTGATTTTAATTAATTTTAAATCCTATCTTTTAAAAACCTTTTGTTGTTGTTTTTAATATTTTTATTTACAGAAATGTTTTTTGTAAATCAGGACACATCGGATAATTGATTTGAAATCGTGGTAATTCGTAGTGAGTTTTAACAATGATAATGTCTTTTCCCGCAAATAATAAATAAATAATAATAATTAAAAAAATATTTACAACAACACACACATTGCCTTCATCCCATGTTAAGTAGCTAAAGCACTTGTGTTATGGAAATCAGACAACGAGATATATTTACTTATATATTATTTCTTTTCATTTAAATATATACTTATATAAGGTAGAGGTAAATAAAACATCCAGACACAACCAACAAGTACTTAAAAGCTCGTCACCTAAGTACTTGTCAGCAGTAGGAATCGAACCCACGACAGTAGTAGAGGTAGACATGCTGACCACTACACCAACGTGCCCGTCAAAGATAAAGTTATGTTCATCTTACCCAATAAGGAAATAATTTAGAGGCTTTAAGAATGAGGATCTTCAGCTTTACTTCTGTTCTAAAAATAGGCTTAGGTATTTTAGAAAAAAAAAGGTAAAATTGCAGAAACGCGAACTTAATGCTACATTAAATTATTTTCCACATCATCCAAGCCCAATAGCTGCAATCTCGGCGTATCTATGTATCAACTTTGTTTTGTTAAACTTGGATGTGGATTAGATAGCTATAGTTTTGAGAAAAAATCAATCCATCTCCATAATCTTTGTAGCAATGGGATACTTCACCACAATGTCCAAAAAACAAAATCTTCCAGTTCGGCTACGGATATACTGCGTGTAAAAGGACTCCGAGCAATGGTCTCAGAAACTTGTTGTTGGGTTCGTCAATATGAACAACTTTTACTATGGCGAAGATGTGGGGAAATAAAAAAAAATGTTTCACCTCCGTACAAAATGTCACCTCCGGAGGCAAAAAATTGTGTATTTCGTATGGAGATCAAAAATGTTTATTGCGTTTCTCCGCATCGCATATATCGCACCGTAGTAAAAGTTGTTCATATTGACGAGCCCAACAACGTATCTGGGGCCATTACTCGGGGTCGTTTTACACAGTGTAGTGTTTTAAAGCGTCACAAGTATATTGCAGACCAGATTGGTGATGTCCTAGCCGAAGGTGGCGTGAAAAGTACTCGAAACCGAAGGTCATGTATGAAAAGATGTATGAATGTAGATGAAGAGAAAGGGGTATGTCAGGACCGTGACAAATGGAGATCTGTAGTCTCTGCCTACCCCTCTGGGAGACAGGCGTGAAGTGTATGTATGTAAGTATATTGCTGCAAACTGTCTCTGCTCACACCGTGTGGATGACACTCATGCGTTTCTGAATAACAACATTGAAGTTCCTCGTGCGCTAAGTCCGTCTAGTTATTGAGTTCACGTCCCGAGTGGTGAAAATTGAGCGCTTTCAACTGATTGCATGGACCGCAGGAGAAGCCCGATTTTGTCGACGCACGTAATTGAAAATCACGTGATGTGTGAACAACCGCACCACCCACAATAAACGTCACTCGACTAGTACTCGCTTTTGATGTAAGTATTGAAATGTCTATTTAATTGATACTTAATGATGAATGATAGTTAATTACCTCAGTATTAATAATTTAAAAAAAAACACTTCACGCCTTTTAATCCCAAAGCGGGGTAGGCAGAGGCACTTGCTACGCAAATGCCCACCCTATAGGGTTCACACGCGGGCACGGGTACGTGCGGGTTTCATCACGATGTTGTCCTTCACCGTACGAGATCGCTGCGTTACGTACATAGGCTCTGAAAAAGAGTCCTATTGGTACACGTCCAGTAGCCGACTCGAACCCGCGACCTCCCGGTTACAAGTCAAGTAGACCAACCACCGGACCAACTGGACCACAGACAAATGAAAAGCTTATTACTTTTAATTTTTGTATTCCAAGAAACGTCGAACTCTGGGTATCTCGTTTGTACAGCTCAAATAGGTACTAAAAAATTCAGGTAATCGTCTTAATCGGCGAAAAATTTCGCGGAAAATAATGTTTTCCGTGATTCAACAAAAGTAATATTAAAGTAAAAATATACGGCCTAGAATCAAAAGGTAAATTTTTGGTAAGTAAATTTGGCAGTGGTAAAAAGTGACAGTTTTGTTCGTTTGAACTGTCAACTAGCGTGTCCATATACGACTCACACATCAACGGCCCGCGCGCATTCATGAAATGCAAGAACTATACCTATTTATAACCTGTAACTCACGTAAGCAGACTCGTGAGTGAACATAATAAAAACACATTCACGCTTTTTAAAAAAGATTTTCTGTTAAGGCATTTGCAAGAAAGGCAGCAAAAACCGGACAACCCCGGAAATATTCATTACGAGAGAAGCATACGCCAGGATCCACGACGATGGAGAATTATTACTATCTACAAAACCCATATAAAATTTAAGAGTTAAGAAAACTGTCTATATACTTAAACATTTCTATGAAACTGGGGAGTAAGGCATACATTAGACGCTCATGCAATCGTCATTCAATTCCATCAGTCATGATTTATGGGATGACTACTAATACTAATTCAAACATCATTCACTATATTAGACGATAGGAAATCCGTCAATCACAATCATGACTGTGGTAAAACTGAGATCAAAACGTATCGTCTAATGTCTGCCTTAGTATATATCTTTGTTTTAAAAATTACCGAAGATAAACATTCGGCTTACCTTCGCTGTTTGCACCACGTTTCGACACAGTTACAAGTGCCGTGGCCACGACCTGACCTGCTTTAAAATATTAGTATAATGTTTGTGCAGGATTCTTTAAAAATGTATTTTTTTATTTTAAATAGGTATGTGACCACCGTTCCTGATGTTAAGCTGCAATGTGGTATAAAATGAAGTACGCTAGCTTTTTAAGTAACTGTTCAACCGTGACTTGAAGGCGTCCAGACTACACCGCGATCTTCCTGAGACCAGACTCGTCAGGATTTTTTCCTGTCTATCTAACAAAGTTCATTCAAGTTCCATTTCCGATGGAAAATCATATTGTAAAAAAAACAAGGAGTACGTCATCGAAACGATTGCCTCTAATGGAATAAAAACATTCCAAACGTTCACATGGCGAACCTCCCTGCAAAGTCCCCTACCACGGTATCTTAATTGACCTATATGTTAACCGACTTGTAGCAGTGTTCAGAAAAACTACCGTCGTCGGATTACTTTAATGCGTAATGTATAGATATACATTTTCTGTTGGCTGTTTGAACTATAAATAAATTTGAAGTAAAAGAGGTTTTTAAAAGACAGGCTAAAACTTACCATGTTGGATTTCGAGAAACTTCACTTATATTTTTTAACAAGTTATTTAATCTATACAAAACGTCACATATTTAACCATGTATTCGAACTGAACGTGTACATACAATTTCAGCCCAATCAGTTCAGGATATGAAACGAGGAAGAGGATTTTAACTGCATTAAAACTGAGTTGCAAGATGTGACCCCAACATACAGACATACATTGCAAGTTTTTTTTTATCACATTGTACAAGCGTTTGACTACCATCGGGCCTTAAGCAGCGATATGGTCTACAATGGAGCACACTTGTTCATAAGGTACCTATTCACCCGCGACTTGAAGACCTTCAGACTGTACTGTGCAGGAAACAGACTCCGGCAAGTCATTCCACATCCTGCCGATTCGTATTATGAAAGTAGACGCAAAGCGTTTGGCTCGCGTAAATAGTAAATCCACCTGGTATGGATGACGTTTTGCCATTCTCCTGGTTGTCCTATTGAAAAAACGCGATGGGGGTATTAGGTTATGCAACTCCGTAGCACATTCTCCGAAATGCACCCGATAAAAGAGTTAAGTAAAAGCTTTTAAAAAGCCCATCGACGTTTCAAAGCCTTTTTCAACGTATAGAAGAACAATTTGACCGTCTTAACGTAGGTAACTTTTAGAAATAAAAATATAAATTAGCGACCTAGTTGTTTCAGAAATTGTACCATTTTTAGAGTCTCATCTAGTACCATTTTTATAGAGACACAGTATCCTCGTTGGTCCTGGATTATGGAATTCGGTGCGTTGTCGGACCATATTCGATCGAATTATGTAGTCGGACACAGAACATAATTTATTCTCATTTATGTATAGTTTCGGTTGGTTCCATGCATTTGCACATCGAACTTATGCCTACCTACGTTCTCGGAATAATCCGCCCTTGTGGATTACGAACCGTTTCTCCGTTCAGTCGCCTTCCTGTCTCCAGCAATGCGATATGAATTCAGATATAGAACTAACTCGATGGGCTCACCCCCTGTCACGTTGGATTAAATACGCTTGGTGAACCGTGGGTATTTGCTTTAGCAATGCCTCTGCCTACCCCGCTTTGGGATTAAAGGCGTGAGGTGTATATAGAACTAAACAGTACAAAACAAAATCGCCTCCCGCTCCGTATGTACCTATACATATCTTTAAAACGCAACATATTTACAGGCGGTTTTCTTTAGTAGATTGAGTTATTCTTGAGGAAGATTTACCTGTGCAATACATGCATTTGTATTAGCAGAGGAGCACTGTATATGTCTTTTTCTGCCTAGTATGTAATATCATAAATGCGAAAGTATGAATGCTTGTTAGTCTTTCACGTAAAAGTATTGTAGTGGTTTCGATGCAAAAAAAAATACACTTCACGCCTTTAAATCCCGAAGCGGGGTAGGCAGAGGCACTTGCTAAAGCAAATGCCCACGGATTTCAGTGAAGCTTTATAGCAATATAGCTTATTTTTTTTTAATCACTCTGAACAAGCGTTTGACCACCATCCTGCCTGATGTTAAGCAGCGATGTGGTCTACGATGGAGCACACTTGTTCAGTAGGTACCTATTTACCCGCGACTTGAAGACCTTCAAACTATAATGCTACTTATTTATTAATCGGAATAACACATAGGTTACATTTTATCCCGAATTTTCCACACACCAACAAATCCGGTTTTAAAATTAAAGCGCGGGTTAAATACGAGGTGTAAAATGTGGGCTTAAAAAAGTGTATTTTTATTTCCCACGGGAACGGATAAAATTCGGGTAACACCGCCGTGGTACATCTAGTGCCTTTAAAATGTGAGCTCTCTAGTGAGAATATTGCTGCTATTATAAATTATGTGTTATACGTTCATGAATAGCTAATGAAGCGTAGATGTTTTATTTATAACCGCTAATAAAAACGTTTACAATCACACAATCACTTGTTATCTCTCTTTAGTGGAAACTGTCCCGCCGACTTCTAATAATAATGACGTGTGTAATAATAATAATTAGATACCTAACCGTCGGCTTGCGTGTTTATACCAACACAACAGTAGGTAAGTAGGTACTGGTATTGCTAGGTAGGTACTTGCTTTTCGAATCATTCCACACTTTTCTCTATTTTTCGAGATCCTTCTACTACATTCTAACGGATATAAAACTGAGAGTTATTTAACGTAAGTATTAGTAGGTAGGTATACATAGACATCAAGTTTCTATATAGCTCTCGAACATTCCGGACGCGTCGCTAGTAACCAAGTATAGAGACGACTAGAATGTTCTATTTGTATCTCTTTCACACATGTACGACTTAGTTGCGTATGTATGCCGCGACTAAATACTGAACATTCGAGATCTTTATATTATATTTGTATGCCTGTGCTGACAAAATACAAGTAGTTGATCATAGGTAGCTGTACTTTCACACTACAAGCATTTCATTATTTCTTCTGGAACATTCCAGTCGTCGGTGGTAGGATCCAAGTACAGAGACTTGTAGATGGTTCTAGCACATTGTGTAGTGGTTTGTATGCGTCGACTTGGATAGTGAAATGTTACTTAGGCCTCTCGAATGTTCGACGCACTTCTACGGCATTCTATTTGTTGTTGTCACAGTGCTGTGACCAGGACGAAAACCGGATTGAAAGGAATTTAATAAATTATTTGAAGTGAGGAATGAACTTAACTGGCGATGGACGAGACGCTCGAGGACTTTAGACAGAAAGGGAAGAATGGAAATCGGGCGATAATCCGTAATATTGGTCGGTTTGTTTATTTTAGGCAATGGAGTAATCTGAGCGTCCTTCCTTTCCGATGGAAAAATACCGGACTCAATTGAAAAATAATGGCGGCTAATGCCGTCGCTGCCTACTGCATTCGAGATAATTTCGCCAATGCATCTTGTGACTTCAGTCTCGGTGAACTTATAAAAATTGAAGGCGGGGTGAACGGGAGTTGGAGTTGAAAGAAGGCGATTTATAGTCTGGAATTTTATAGGACCATCAAAGTCTTCGGCGTGTTACTGGCTTTACTGGCCACTCTCAACATTCCCCCGGAAGTGATCCCCTGGTTCAAGAGCTACTTGCTTAACCGTAAACAGCGAATTAAAGTTGAAGATTCTTTCTTGGATTGGTGTAACACGACTGCAGGTGTCCCACAGGGCGGAGGTCTGTCTCCCCTACTGTTTGCCATCTTCATTAATTCCATTTCATCCAACATTGCTTCTTCCTACCATCTCTATGCAGACGATTTGCAGCTTTATACACAAGCTCCAGTAGATAGCCTCTCGACTGCTATTGAAATAGTAAACAACCTTGAAAAAGTATCTGAGTGTAGTAAGCACCACGGCCTGAAGGTAAACCCGTTTAAGACTTAGGTCATTGTGTTGGGTAGCCGCAGGCAACTTGCTAAGATAGACTGGGTTAATATTGCTCCTGTAATATTTGGCGGTGCGAAGATACCGTATAGTAACTGTGTGAAAAATCTTGGCGTTATATTCGATAAAAACATGTCGTGGATACCGCAAATAAATGAGGTGAGCAGAAGGCTATTTGCCGCCTCTGGATCACTCAGAAGGTTGCGTTACTTTTTGCCCACTGCCATCAAAATTACATACATACACTTCACGCCTGTCTCCCAGAGGGGTAGGCAGAGACTACAGATCTCCATTTGTCACGATCCTGACATACCCCTTTCGCTTCATCTACATTCATACATCTTTCATACACGACCTCCGGTTTCGAGTACTTTTCACGCCACCTTTTCACGGCGTGAAAAGCATCGGTGGTTCAGTGGTAGAATGCTCGCCTGCCATCAAAATTACTTTGGCTCGATCCCTTCTTCTCCCCGTCTTAGATTATGCTGACACCTGTTTCGTTGACCTTTCTGAAGATCAACTTAACAAACTTGAGCGACTCCAAAATTATTGCATCCGCTTCATTTACGGTCTCCCTAAATACGACCATGTGTCCGAATTTCACGCCAAGCTCAAGTGGCTCCCCATCCGTCTGCGCCGGAATGCTCACGTCCTCGCTCTTCTTTACACCATATTGTTCAATCCCACTGCACCTAAGTATTTTATTAGTTCTTCTTCATCCAGTAGTCGCTCTATGCGCTCCTGCCATTCCTTAACGCTTAAATGTCCTGAACATTCCCAACAATTCTTTACCAATTCTTTTACTGTTACTGCAATCCGTCTGTGGAACTCTTTCCCTCTTCACATAAGAAGTTTAAAAACGGCTGAATCCTTCAAGGCCAAACTTAGAGAACATTTCCTTATGTTGTCAGATTAATGTAGGTTTATATTGTATGTATTTTATTGGTATGTATCAGTATATTTACTTGGTTTATATATATCTAATATATAAAATTCTCGTGTCACAGTTTTCGTTGCCATACTCCTCCGAAACGGCTTGACCGATTTTTACCAAATTTTATATGCGTATTGAGTAGGTCTGAGAATCGGCTACTATCTATTTTTTATGCATCTACCTGTTGTATTTCGCCCAATACACGGAGTACAAAGGTAACTTACTATGGCAAAACAAATGTTTGCCGGGACAGCTAGTATATATATATATTATAGTAACTATAAATATTTATTATTTTTTTTTACCATTATTATGTATATTTATACTTATTTACTGTTATTATTTTAGTAGAAGGATAGAACATGCTCGACCGGATAGCGACACACACTACCCAATTACACTATGTGTCAAGTTCCGTTATATATATATTAGGTTACCTGGAAGAAATCGCTTTGAGCGATAAGGTCGCCATTTGCAATCTTACCATTGTTAGTTTTACATTTTGTAACGTACAGTGTGCAATAAAGAGTTTATTCATTAATTCATTAAATAAGTAATAAAATATTTTTAAACAGTTTGTCTTTTTCACAGCTTTAAAATGTTTCAAGCTTTTATTTAATTTCTCTCACTATTTAAATATTAGCCCCGCCTGCGAGCAGGCACCGCCGAGTAGCAGGCCTACTGACAGTGTCGCCATGTGATGTGTGGCTCTAGGTGTCAATAAAAGACGGAGATTCGGCTTAGAATAAAGGTTTATTAAATAATAACGTACGTGCTAAACATGCCTTTGCTACACTACACCACACAATACATGTATATAATAGCAGAGAAACACTGTTAATCTAAATAAAAGGAAAAGCTGACTGGCTGACTGACATACCAACGCACAGCCCGAACGGCTAAACTTAGGGACTGAAAATTTGGAACGGACGTAGCTTAGGTACCGTAGGGGTGCACTAAGGAAGGAATTCCCGAAATTCCCACGAGAATGGGAATTAACAGGATAAAACGATTATATGAAAAATCTAAACTGCTCAAGGTAGACGCTTGAAATTTGGGATACAGGTACCTTAGTACACTTAAAGCTTAGGTGCAACAGGCTATCGGGAAATTTCCTTTACCTTAATGAACGTATAGCTTACTTGGAACGCGATATTGCAAAATTCCCACAGGAATGGGAGTTAGCGGAATACTTTGATATGAGAAATCGCGTAAATTTGAAGTTTGAAATCTAACATTAGGAAATATAAAGTTTAGTTATTGCTGTATTTTGAAAAATGCCTACGGGAACGGGAGTTGACGGAATAAATATGGAATGAAAAAATCTATACCGCGTAAGATAAATTATTGAATTTAGCCATGCAGGTACCTTCATGAACGGAAAACTTTCTTGCAACGCAATAATGCAAAATTCCCACGGGAATGAGAGTAAGCAAAATAAAGTTTTAGTAAATATAAAGTTAAGTTATGGCTGTATTTTGAGAAATTCCTACGGGACCGGGAGTTGGTGGGAAAAAAAATGATGAAAAAATCTTAACCTTGAAATTTGACATGCACCTTAATGAATGCAAAGTTCAGTCATGTCTAGATTTTCCAGAATTCCAATGGTAACAGGGATTGTGGGCATGCATTACATGGTACATTGGTATAGACAAAAAAATTACCGCGAGTTAAAGGCTTTAAATTATCTCAGCAAATGTACAGCTTCATGGGAATAGAAAAAAAACATTTTCATGAAGAAATGCTGTACTAGCGCCAGATTCAGGGTACTTAATTATTATGTTTGACGAGCCCGTTAGTGTAGTGGTCAGTATGTCTGCCTCTGCTCCATAGGGCCGTGGGTTCGATTCCCACCGCTGGCAGGTATTTAGGTAATGCATTTAAGTACTTGTTGGACGTGTCTGGGTGTTTTATTTATATAAGAATGTATTTAAAATAAAAAAAAAAGTATATAAGTATATTTCGTTATCTGATTTCCATAACACAAGTGCTTTAGCTACTTAACATGGAATGAAGGCAATGTGTGTGTTGTTGTAAAATATATATTTTTCATTGTATTTTCTCCAAGAAAAAACGTATTTTAAGGCAACTTACATTATTCGACAACTTCGACACACACCGAGAAAAAATACGGAAATACGTGAATTCCATTTAAAATTGCGATGTGTTTGTGTGTGGTTTGTTTACCTACTTATGTCCTGAACGTGGAGCAATAGGGACGTACATTTTTCCATATTCATTCATCACTGAGCGTAAGTCGTCACAGCTAAGCGTAAGTTCGGCATCCGGTCTGGTCATTCTTGCAACCCCCTCCAGAACAACCAGAAACGTTGTTTATAAGGAAATTTTATAAATCTGTTTTTTTTTAAATACATTTAATCTTCGGTGTAGCTCTTATTCCGATTGCACCAGCAACCGAGCCATCCATTCTACTCTTTTTATGAATCCGTATCCAAAGGGCAAAAACGGGACCCTATTACTGAGGCTTCGCTGTCTGTCTGTCCGTCTGTAACAAGGCTTTATCTCATCAACACTGATAGGTAGGCAGTTGAAATTTTAATAGGTGATGTTTTTCTGTATCCGCTACAACAACAAATACTCAAAATAAAATTATGATTTATAAGGAGGCTCTCATACAAAATTGAGATTTTATGCACGATTTAACAGATGAGGATCTTATGAACCGTGAAAGTAAGACATTTTCAGACACTTGATAAATGTTAATATTCACAGAATATGTATATCTTTTGTCGTTATAACAACAAATACATAAAAAATATGGGGTCCCAATAAACCAAAAGTGTTCTTGTATGAAGTTTGACCCTGGAACCCTTCGTGCGCGAGTCCGACTCGCACTTGGCTCGCATTTTTTAGATTTCATGGGGTCAAACTTTTACTTTCACACTCTGAAAAAGAGTCCCAGTTGGTACACGTCCAGTAAATAAATAAATAAATATTTTACAACAACACATACATTGCCTTCATTCCGTGTTAAGTAGCCAAAGCACATGTGTTATGGAAATCAGATAACGAGATATATTTACTTAAATACTTTTTTTTTCTTTAAATACATACTTATATAAATAAAACACCCAGACACATCCAACAAGTACTTAAAAGCTCATCACCTAAATACCTGCCAGCGGTGGGAATCGAACCCACGATCCTACGCAGCAGAGGCAGACATGCTGACCACTACACCAACGGGCCCGTCAAACCCCGCGATTCCGCGACCTCACGATTGCAAGTCAAGTATCCGACCAACTGGACCACAGAAGGTCGTCAAAATAAATTAAAATTAAAAACGTATAATTAAAAAATTAAAACTTTTCTACAACATAGACAAAGATCTCTCTTTATAAAAGGCTCGCCACGCGGAAGAAGTCGCGGGCAAAAGCTAGTACATGTATATAATAGCAGAGAAACACTGTTAATCTAAATATATAAAAGGAAAAGCTGGCTGACTGACTGACATATCATCGCACAGCCCAAACGGCTAAACTTAGGCACTTGAAATTTGGAAAGGACGTAGCTTAGGTACCGTAGGGGAACTGAGGAAGGAATTCCAGAAATTTCCACGGGAACGGGAATTGACGGGAAAATACTTTTGTATGAAAAATCTAAACCGATCAAGTTAGACGCTTGAAATTCGGAAAGCAGGTACTACTAAACTACGCGAATGTAATCGCGGGGCGTCCACTAGTCATGTATACAGGGCGTCCCACGGCTATGCCACATGGAGGGAAAGTACCTTAAATATTGCACATAGAACATTTTACTGAAAGAAGACATTATTTTAATTTCAAAAACAATTTTAACTGCATTCATAGATTTTTGAATAATTACACGTTTGAACCGGGAATCGAATCCGCTATACGAGAAAATAGTCACCCTGTAGCTTTATCATACCGATCAGGGTTCAGGGGAAAGGGTTCACCAAAAGGATTATTTTTTGCTAAGTAAGAAATAAAAGGAAGATCATGAATTTTTTAACTTTTGATGTGAAATTTCGTTCAAACTAAAATAGTGCAACTTTGTATTCAACAGGACGGGAGACACTTTGAGCATTTGATAAATTGATTAATTCTATCTACAATATTTAAGGTACTTTCCCTCTATGTAGCATGGCCGTGAGACGCCCTGTATATTGGGAAAACAACGTTGACCAGGTCATCAAGTTAAGTCTAGTTACAAGCCTAAGAGTGTCTGTACCTACACAATTTTGTTTGCAAGTCATTTAAATAATGCAAATAAGTCGACGAAAGCGTCGCACGCCTCGGCGTAGTTTCGCCGAGGACTCCAGTTGATTTAAGCTTGTTTTTTAAATTTAATTATAGCGAGATCGGAGAAAGTCGGCGGCAGATAGTGGAGAGGCTCCAAGAGAAAACATCTCCCTGTTTACAAGACTAAAGTGCTCTCGGAGTTATTTTTTTACCATTTGCAATTTGTTTCTTTGTTTGTCGAAAGGCAGGTCTATTAAGAACGTTGTAGTTTGATGTTGGCATGTTAAGGTGAATGTTGTTTAGTTAAAAAAACCCGGGACATTTTCACACACGGCCCGCTGATACAAAACTAGTATACCAGTGTACCATATGGGTGCCAGGGGTTGATATACTTACAACACTTTACGCCTTTTAAAGGGGTAGGCAGAGGCACTTGTAAAAGCAAATCCCCGCGGTTCACCATGCGTATTTAAGCCAACGTGACAGACGAGCCCATCGCTGTTATAGGGTTCACAGACCTTTTGGTGTGCGGGTTTCATCACGATGTTGTCCTTCACCGAACAAGCATTCGTTGCATACATAGGCTCTGAAAAAGAGTCTCATTGGTACGTCCAGAGTCCGTAGCCGTACTCGAACCCAATGACTAGAACCCACCAAATATTTGTAAAATGGTTAATACAGCTCGTTTTAAGTCCTATCAGGTTTTTTTTGCACCTTCCGACTGTAGGAAATATAATTAATTAGTGGACGCCCCGCGATTTCATTCGCGTAGTTTAGTAGTACCTGCATCCCAAATTTCAAGCGATTTTATTAAAATTTAGACAAAATTTTACACGTACAAACCTTCTCTGGACTTCCACGAATAATTCCAAGACCAAAATTAGCCAAATCGAATTCTGATTTTCTGATGATCCAGATCGAATTTTTTAGCTCGACCCGTTCGGTATTTATTTATCTGTTTGTTTATTTGGGTCAAAATTAGAAATTGAAATTTTTTAATGTATAGATAATTATATCTATACATACAAAAATTAAAAAACTAAAAATTAAAAAACAATACGTATATTAATACGTATTGTTATTGTAAAATTGATGTAAGATTTTTTATGTTGATTTGAAAGAGAAACTTATGAATCAATAAGTGTTTCAATGAGATTACAGTATGTTTGGTTTTGGTATGATTTTAAGATGGCCTATGACGTGACAAGTATACGGTTCGAGAGTGTTTCAGTTGATAAAGTTTCTTTGGACGTATGGCCTGATCAACCAACCGTCACTGGTGCTGTCCAACAACTGAGGATAATAATAATAATACAATAATAATATTTCACAACAACACACACATTGCCTTCATCCCATGTTAAGTAGCCAAAGCACTTGTGTTATGGAAATCAGACAACGAGATATATTTACCTAAATCTATTTTTTTTTCATTTAAATATATACTTATATAAATAAAACACCCAGACACATCCTACAAGTACTTAAAAGTTCATCACCTAAATACTTGTCGGCGGTGGGAATCGAACCCACGACCCTACGGAATAGAGGCAGACATGCTGACCACTACACCAACGGGCCCGTCAATAGAGGATATCTACATGAAAAGGTGTTTAAATATAATATTTTTGATTTCGAATGACCTTAACTTATTAATGGTGGGCTGCACACAAAAGGTTGAATATTGAAGGAATATTGATTTCCGTCCTTCTCTCTGATCATGGTGCTAACGAGGTGACCACAGGAACTTATTATTCACCTTAAATGGAATACATTTTGTTATGTACAACTATAATTTGTGCACAATGCGTGGTGAACTTATTCAACGCGGCAAAAGCGTGGTGGTAATAATACACGCAATATTTAGCATGGCGGTAATGAGACATGCATATTATGTAAGAGTCGACTGATAAATATAATCATTTAGATGTACCCTGAGTGAACAGTAAATAAAAGAGTATACACTCAATATTGTTCACCGGATGTATAGGCGCGAATATAACCAAAGACAAGCTCGAGCTTACCTTTGTTATTTTACTCGACGTTTCGACGCAGTTGCATGCGTCGTGGTTACGAGTGGAAGCCCCGGAAAATTCCCTATTAATGTTACAGTTTTGATCACAGATCCATATTTAATCATGTCATAGCGGTATGTGGACTATTCGGATTATTGATTTGGCGTTTGAAGTTATTATAGAGAGGACTGTTGTTCGAAAATCGAAACACTACTGCGAATCATAGAAGAGCACGTATCAATCAGCTCAACTATTTCATGTTGTCATGCTCATATTGAGACTGTAGCTGGCCCCTAGCCGTTGGGCTAAAGTGCCGTAGTATGGAAAAACTCGAAAATACAATTATTTTTATTTTATTTGTTCTACAAAAACTTAATTCTATCATTACAGGATTTTTCCTAATCCGATAGAAAAGTATACAGTAAAAATTAAAAATTTATGTAATAGCTAGATCAAACGATCAACACTGGAAACAACAAATAAATAATGCACATTTATGAAATTCACCCAGAGCACTGGAAAATAGGTCTGTGTTCAGTTATCCTATTAAAGGTAAGAAGCGAGCGCGTCAGTGGCGCCTCCTTGAGAAGGTTAGTGCGTGCCACTCGCACACAGAACAGGGGTGGAACAATGCAACGGATGATAGCGCCGAGTATTGTTTTTCTTCGCTAATATGTTGCGATCGCCTTAGCTGAACTGTGAGCCCTCCGGTTCATTCTCTGAGCGCTATAGATAATTTGCTGCCTAGAAGATTGAAGTCCAGTCCAAATAAGTAACGAATAAAGCCATGGTGTGCCGTAACCAGTCACACTGGTTTCAGCCTCAGATGAATGCTGTGCAATCTCTTTTTGGGCGAAAACAAGTGGCTTGAAGTGGCTCGAGGCTGTATTACTGAACAACAACACATATATTCCACTATTGAATTATCTACACTGAAAATTAAACGAGACAACATGATAGAGCGTAACAACAGCGCCGTCCTACTCTACCCGTGCAGTGATTCAGCTTTCTGTTTCCAGGATTGTGATGCAGAAACACGAAACATTTCGAGAGCACATATCGTGTTGGATTATTACTAAAGTTCTTCCGCAGTGTACAGTTGGGTGTAACCAAGCTTTCCACCCCGTTTTGATTTTCGAATACCCATGCATGTGTATGGGTTTCTCTGAAGGATCGTATGAGAAACGAATCGATCCGACAGAGAGCCAAAGTCATTGACATATTTATTATCTTATCGGATTATCAAGCTGAAGAGCAGTAGAACCGTAGATCGGCAGGTTAAACGATTTCTCGATTGTAGACCGCGTTTCGGCAAACGGAGTTTAGGACGCTCTCAGACAAGGTGTATGTACCGATAATTTGCGCAAGATATGGCTGGTAGAAGCTGGATTTGAGTTCTGTAGCTGTCATTTGTCGTTCGTCTGTATTTGGTTTTACTAACGCTCGATGACGGAATGATGTTATAGTACACTATGATTTTTCCAACAAAGCAATTATCTTTACAACAAATAAAAACATAAATCCAAAATATGGAAATAAATGTGTAACGACTTGCCGGAGTCTGTGTTTCCTGCGCAGTATAGTTTGAAGGTCTTCAAGTCGCGGGTGAATAGGTTGATTGCTTGACCTACTGAACAAGTGTGCTCCATCGTAGACCACATCGCTGCTTAACATCGGGCAGGATGGTGGTCAAAAGCTTGTTCATAGTGATTAAAAAAAAAAACTAAAAAATTATGTTCCTATAGATAACCTTGTAACATGTAATGCAGTTTTTTTTCAAAACCAAAATTTTACAATTTATTTTCAAACGAAACAATGTAGCAATTTTTATGTTTCCTGACCATCACTTAACTTTACTGAAATACTTCTTGAACAAAAGTATTCAGTAATTGATATTTACATTATTAAAATAGTACTATGCAGACTGAAAACCGTTTTGTTTTTATTACAAATTATTTTTTGGTATTTTTTTATTTTTATTTCATACAAGTTGTACCCCTACAGTTACCGTAGGAATTTCCATAATTAATAGCCGACGTTAATCTAGCAATATTATCTTTTGGATCTTGAACGTAATGGTCCAGTCTAGTCCAAAACAGTATAATATTGTTATTGAAATGGTTTCTTGACTGACGACTGTAGCATTCAAATAAAAAGGGATAATTTGATATAAAAAATAAATCCCATCAAAAACAATATTTGTCAAAAAAACCAGGTCTCGCAACTCAGTTGTTCTACGGTAAAACTTTGGGAGATCCATGTAGGAAAAAAATAGAATCTACAACGTACTTTCCAAATAAAGTTTGACAGTAGTGACAGTGCTCCGCTCGAAAATCTGTCGGAAAAACGTCAAAGAAAATCCGCATTTGGAATTATCAAAATCCAAAAAAATATTCTGCAGACGTCGTTAACGGTTGTCCAGGGTGTCTGTCAGTTATATTTTAGTATAAATAAAATAAAATAAATACACTTCGCGCCTATTAATCCCAAAGCGGGGTAGGCAGAGGCACTTGCAAATGCCCAAGCGTATTGAACCCAACGTGACATGAGCCCATCGCCGTTATAGGGTTCACACACCTTGTGGTGTGCGGGTTTCATCACGATGTTATCCTTCACCGTGTGAGCATTGCGTTGCATACATGGGCTCTGAAAAAGAGTCCTATTGGTACACGTCCAGTAGCCGGACTCGAACCCGCGACATCCCGGTTACAAGTCAAGGATCCGACCAACTGGACCACAGATATTTTAGTACGTTTTGCATTATTTGGGGAAGTTACTTAAACTTCAGACATGTAAACTAACAATAAAAGAAATTACTGTTATGTTCAATACGTTAGTCATTTCGTTAACATTTATCACCCCTAGTACAGCTAGCTCCATCTGTCATAATGAAGAGAAACAAGATCCCTGAAAATTTCCCTAATTTTTCTTTTCCTTCGTTTTCTCCAAAGTAATGCGATAAGCACTTAGACATAGTTTCATCGTGATACCGAGATGCACATAACACTTGCTGCCAAAATATTACGATTCGTTGGCCACACTGTGCCCAAATAGTGAGAGACTAGCATTAGAGTTTGTTTGTATTTCCATTGTTTACTTTAGAATTGCTGGTACCTACGTGGAAAGTTTACAATAACAAAGAGCTGCTGCGGGTATTGTGGAGTTCCACAGAGTAATGACAAAATTCCTGGGGGTTTTCAATGTAGCGGCATGCACCAAAGACTTCCTTAGAGATAAATTTAGAAGTATATAGATATTTTGACACTTCCATCGCAGTATGTTTTTGTAAATATTATGTATATTGATTTATTCTTGCAGCGCGTTGATGTATACAAATACAGCACTAGAAATAATTGTTAGATTTATCAACCTTTTAGTCGCCTTAGCAAGTGTTTCGTACATAATGATTAAGGTATATAAGACAAATTCTCAAATCTCAAAGTCGCAGAGCGTGCTATGGAAAGGGCTATCGTCTTATCGTTTTAGCAAGCTGAAGTGGCAGTGGGCCGGCCATATTTGCCGCAGAACCGATGACCGTTGGGGAAAACGAGTTCTCGAGTGGAGACCGCGTCTCGGCAAACGGAGTGTATACGCAAGATGGCTGGCAGAAGCTGGATGCGAGAAGTCGAAAACAGATCACAGTGGCGTGCAATTGGAGAGGCCTATGTCCAGCAGTGGACAGGTATGGGCTGATGATGATGATGATAAGACAAATTACCCAAATTCAGGAAAACAATTATCTCTGCAATTGCTAATTAATTACACTTCGCGTCAGTTGGTATGTATAAGTGTACTTTGCGTGAGATGTGTGAACATTTTGACTTATATGCTTTTATTGATTTATTTCTTTCTCGTGTCCATTAATCTCATTTGTTACTGTCAAATGCCGTTTGCATTGTTTGTATTTCCTGTTTGTATTGTATTTCTTGTTTTGTATTACAAGAGCAACTTCGTTGCACCAATAATCTGGTATAGCAAACGCCATTATGCATGTAGTGGCAGCCTATAATTAAGACACACCTTGCTATATCACTTGGTACACCTATCACACACTTATTGTTTTTGTGTAGGTCTTGTTGGTTCTCCTAAATAAATAAAATAAATAAGGCTAAAAATAAATTGTTTACATTCCACATTACTAATGTTGGTAATGAGCTGGGTGGTTGCTTACATGATCTGAGGTGTTCCGTTACAAAACCCACCGGGGCATTTAGTGCCCTTGAACTGTTCACTAGTCAGGGATGTATCCGGCCATCAAGCATTAGTTAAATTGGTATTAAGTCATATTTGTGTTAAGTCAGCGTCTGTGGTCCAGTTGGTCGAATACTTGACTTGTAACCGGGAGGTCCCGGGTTCGAGTCCGGCTACTGGGCGTGTACCAATGGGACTCTTTTTCAGAGCCTATGTACGCAACGCAACGCTCGTACAGTGAAGGACAACATCGTGATGAAACCCGCACACCACAAGGTGTGTGAACCCTAACGGCGATGGGCTCACCCCCTGTCACGTTGGGTTAAATACGCTTGGTGAACCGTGGTACTTGCTTTAGCAAGTGCCTCTGCCTACCCCTCTTTGGGATTAAAGGCGTGAAGTGTATTTTTTTTGTGTTAAGTATACTTAGGTAAGTCCTGATGATTTGAAAAGATGCCAGTTTCTTCCCGGATCTTCTGGCCAGTAAAAGAAATTAATTCGAACGAAAATTAAAGCGAACGTTTACTTTTATTTTTTAAATTTTCTGTTATACTATTGTATATCAATATGTAATAGCACTTATAACGATGAAGGAATAAACTATTTCATTTAGATTTTTACAGGATGACATTTATAAATTGCATTTGAAGAGAAGTCATCTGGGGGAGGCCCTCGTCTCGCAGTGGACGGCATGTGGCTGATGATGATGAAAACAGGACAGTGTCTTTTAACATTGTACATTGTAAAATGACCCCTAGCAATGGTCTTAGAAACGTTGTCGTCAATATGAACAACTTTTACTATGACGACAATGCGGGAACACACATCACAGTATATTTGACAGAGACTTGGTATTTGACTATTTTTGCTGTTTTGTCTACAGAAATTCCGATTGAATACAGGACTTTTATCGAGAAGAAATAACATGCATAAATACTTTCCACAGTTTAAAATACTACAGAAAGTAAAGGCAGCAAACGACTTTCCGTACCGCCAAATTGAAAAATTACTTGGTAGTGTCTGCGTTTCCTCCGCAGCAATTCTAGGCCTGGCATGCCTACGTACACACATATCGAGATAAACTAAGAAAAATATATGAACCTTAACACGATAGATATAAGATTCACAATAGTTCAGTAAAATGTTGAGAATGATTGCAATAGCATGCAATAGCCTTAAACCTCATTTCTACTAAATCATGCCGGAGATGGAAATCACGGCCCTAATGTACAGAGTGTACAGTGTGTTACAGGCCAGACACATTCGCCAGTTAGACCGAAAAATTTTACAAGCGTGCTCCGTCCAATTAATATCAGGACGGAGAAACACGACGGAGTGCCGGAGCACATATGACGGAGAGCTTGTTATTTTTGGCACAATTTTTCACGACAGACCGTGGCACGCCACCGCGCTCCCGGCCCGGCCGTGACTAATACTCGGCACGCACGATAAGCTCAACGTTTCCGGTATACTCGTGTTTCCTGTGCCTCACGTAGGTACTAGATTATAATGCATGTAAATGAACGCCGAGGAATGGTTTTAGGAACATTGTTGACGGCCGGCATGGACTAGTGGTCAGGGCATCTGCCTTTAGGACGACGGTCGCGGGTTCGATTACCACCACGGACATAATGCTTTAGTGATGAGCTGAGGCATTTGTTGTGTGCGTTTGGGTGTTTTATTTATCTAT
>SJJU01010549.1:0-12913 GCA_012932125.1 Conopomorpha cramerella | reverse complement strand
GAATTGCTCGTTTAAAGATAAAGATAAAGTCAGTGAAATCTTTGGTCGGATTTCAATTAATTAAAAAGATATTTCCTGTTACCTGTGCGCAGACGCCGTGTGGTCTGGAGCCCGCTGGGCAGGTTGCGTCGCAGGCAACGATCTCTCATCTGACAAACAAAATAACAGTAAGTAAAACAGCTCGTTTTCACTTGAAAATATGTCAAAAGAGACCAATGTCAAAGTAAACAGCACAAAAAACAACTTGTTTAGAATAGAACAACAACGATATGACAACATGCAGTAGTGAAAGAGTAAGAAATATATTTTCTGTCCCTCACTGCGTATCAGGGCAAATCTGGATCAAAACTGTCAAATTAGACATAGACATTCATTTATTTTTTGCTAAAAAGACACATAAACAACAACAGTAGGTACAATAGACAACCAAATAGATAACCGCAATGCATGTTAAATGCAGCATTCCTATCCATCGTTCCTGTGTCTGTCAGCAAAAAAGAGACGCCGACTCAGCTTTTTGCCCCGGTTGCCCGTGACGCTGGTATTCTGCCAGCACTCATGAGTGAGGACTTTGACCCTTAATCAGACAAGGTTAGGCGTTTTTTATGGATTTTGGACTCTATTGACGTTTGTTATTCTAATTACCGACTCCGTCACATAAACCCGGGTGAAGTTTATAATAAAATCTAGCTTTTAATTGTGAAGCTAGATTTGGTGAATTTATTGTTTACTGTTTAAATAGGCATGTGTCCCTTATGTGATATCTTCTCTGAAATCTTTAGATAATTCCAGTGAAGACATTCAATAAGGTTCAAAGTATGTGTTGGTCAAGTGGCAATATAGCCTTTGCTGGATTAAGGGTTAATAAATTAAAAATAAACATATAAATAAATTCAATAATACAATACAATTTACATATTACAATAATAAATACAAATAGTGTGTGATATATAAACAAGCATTAGTAGGAGAAATGACAGTTTGAATCCATAAGTACATCGTTTTCCCTACATTTTGGCGGAAAAGAGACACACTGAACGGTGTTACTCGGCTTGCAGATCTATATAGCAATGTGTTTGGTCTGAGAATATGTCTGAATGGCGAGGTGGGCGAGGTGGCAGTACTGACCGTGAGTGTTGCGAGGGGCGGCGGTGGCGGCGGCGGGGTCGTGTTCGGGCGCGGGCGAGCCGGGGATGGTCTCCTCGCACAGCAACAGCGATATGTTGCTGTCCTCGTCGCGCGCGCCGCTCACTATTGGGTCTAAACGATACGGTATGGCAAATTAAGGGACTGTTTCACGGCCACTTTGCTATCAACTTTATATTTAAGAAAAACTATAAAAAAGGACAGATTTTTCCACATGTTCGGTGTACACTATTAAAAAAAAGTATGTAGATTATATTGCATGTCGAGGTTTTAATTAAAAAAGTCAAAATTTGTAAGTCTGAATGAAACTTAAATAAAAAAAACGGCAGTGTTAGACTGATGGAGAGAGATCTTCAGGGGGTTACGTACTACAATATCGATTATTAAAAATCGAAACTGATTTAACCGAAACCTTGTACACGCAACTAAAACATCGAAAACTTATAAAGTCTTTTGACCTAAATACGTTTTAATATTAGATATATTAGACTTAGATGTATTAACAGTTGGTATTTTAACTTATTCGACATGTTGAATTACGACGTTTTGAGCATCGAAATTTTAAGCATAGGTATTTTAATAATCGATATTGTAATAGTATCGAATTGTACCCCTTCAGGGCTCTTCCCTCCGGAATATAATTATTAGAATCTAAGTAATCGGCCAAGATTTAGAAACTCATAATATGAGTTCATACTATTAGACGACAAAGGTGTCCATATAACTTATACACCACAATACTTAACCGACCGTCAATACTGTTCATTGGGTCTATCGGCGCGAATATAATCAAGGATAAGCTCAACCTTACCTTTTTTATTTTACACGACGTTTGTCTAAGTAGAAAAGTAACAAGGTATACGTACTATGTCGCACGTCGTGTGAGCCATCTTCCAGCATGAGTAGTGTGTGCGCGCCGCTCCACTCGCCCGCCGACTTGCCGGCTCGACAGCTACTGCTGGGTATAGGCTCGTCTTGCCCCTTGTCTATTATTAGTCTGAAAATTGTTGAAACAATGAATATAGTCCTAATAGGATCTTTTGGTGTGTGTGTGTGTGTGTGTGCTAAATTATTAATTAAATTTTTTCCACGTCTGAAAGGACGTCGAGTTGCGGAATCGCCTCGTATCATCTACAACTACATCTGCCACGTCAGTTGATTTGATTTTGTTTAATGACTAATCTGGAGATCATCCACAGAAACTCGACTCGATTGGCTTAAATTGGGTGCAAGAATTGTTCACAATAAAATCAATAACATTTTTTTTACATTTCGTTCACAAATGATTAAAACAATATAAGTCCTCGAAAAAGTTTAAAGCGACAAAGATTGAAGAGTAAAACAATTCTTACCCCCTTACCAATAAACGCGTTGTCATTTACACAACGGTTATTACAGGTCTACTTGAACTGGTTATTCCGTATTTGACATACAACTGACAAGTTAAGTTGAGCTAATGCTAAAGAGATAAAATAGCAAATCGGCCATTATTAGTAAGGCCCTTAAAGTTTAAATAATAAAATAGGTCTTACCTCGAGTCCGAATCATCAGTGTCACTGGAATCACTGGGCTCGGCAGGAGGTGGAGGAGGGTACGGGTTCAGCTGTATACTTGACGTCGCCTGGTTTATTTGACTCGACAACTTCTGTATCGTATCACTTAACACTTTGTTATTCTTGCTGGCTGCTAAAGGCAAGTCCACCAAGCTAGACCGACGCTCCAATATATTCAGCGGGCTAGTGAGCCGCGCCGGCGGTGAAGCCTCTTTAGGCCTCACTTTCCTCACATCAGTGGCTTTAGCGTCCGACATGTTCGATGGCTCCCCGAACATAGAATCTTCCAGTAACGCGTCGAACTTTCTAGAGGAAATATCGCACTTTTTCTCCTCCATCTTTTTGACGGTGATTGGCGATATTTTCGGTGAGATTTTGGGCGAAATTTTCGGCGATATCTTGTCTTCCAGTTTCATGGGTTTGATTTCTACCGTTCGCTTCGGCGATTTTGACGGTTCATCGGATGGAGGGGGTGATATGGATAATCTTTTAGCGCTGTTGATAGCTTTGAGAAGTTTCTCGGCTATTTTGGGTCCATCCGAGTGTAGTTTGAAGCCCGCTGGCGGTTCTGGCAAGACGTCTATTCTAGCGGGACTGTCCGGCTCAGATTTATCTTCTTCAGTGTCAATCAGTGGACTCGAGGGGGGTTGCAGTTCATTCGGAGATGGCGATTCGCATTCCTCTTTAGTTTCCATCTTGAGCGGTAAGTTTTCCTTAGTCTTAGGCATATCTGTAGGGAGGGGAATGTTTGAGACTGACATGGCGCCTGGAAGCGGAATGGAGCTGATTTTTATGCCGATAATTGGCATCTCTTCCTCGTCGTCCTCGTCTTTTATTTCGTGAACCATGGGAGACTTGGACTTGTGTCGCAAAGGTGACTTTGATTTGCGTCGCAGAGGAGATTTTGATTTTAGTCGTAGAGGAGACTTAGATTTATGTGTTACAGGAGATTTTGACTTTTGCCGCGGCGGCGATTTTGATTTCTGCCTGAAGGGAGACCGCGATCGCTGCCGGTACGGTGATTTGGAGCCTTGTCTGAACGGCGACTTGGCTCCTTGGAATGGCGACTTACTCTCCGACCTGAACGGTGATTTGACTTCTTGTCTAAAAGGTGATTTTGTTTCTTGTCTGTAAGGTGACTTTGAGCCCTGTTGGAACGGCGACTTAGCACCGAATGGTGATTTGGAGCGCTGGCGCGGGGGCGTCTTTGCCTTCTGTACAATCGGCGATTTCGCCCGTTGCAGCACTGGTGATTTCGTTCTCTGGATGATCGGTGATTTTGTTGGAGACTCTACTTTGATCTCCATCGGCTCGATTTTAGCCGGTTCCGAATCATCTGTTTCCTTGCTGTTGTCTTCGGATTCCTTCGTTGGCTCTTCTTCTGGGATGTTGGGGCTGGACTCCTTGGAGTCGGTGGGAGAGTCTTTGGTGTCCACTTCGTCCATCTCGTCCTCTGACGACTGCTCGTCGTCTGCGGGGCTTTCGGGCGAGTCGTCGATCAGTTCCCTTAGTTTCAGTACTTTACTCTTTTTGGAGTATGTCTCTTGGTTTTTGGCGGGGGTGAATCCTTCAAAGATGGGTCCCGAGCTGCCATCTCCCGGGTTGGAGTCGTCGTCCAGGGAGAAGCCGTCCATGAGGCCGTCCTTGGAGTCCTCTTCGGGGCTGTGGGCGACGGCGGCGGCGGCGGCGGCGCTGTACTCCCTGTAGGGAGACAGTGCGGGCTCTCGTCGCGGCCGCGAGCTCTCACACATCTCCTCGCTCAGCGACTTTGACAAGCTGGACGTGTATTTAGACGGTGAAATGTCATCGAAAATTCGGTGCGTTCTCTTCTTCTTCTCGTCGTGCAGTTCCAACTCGAAAGGCTCCGGTTCTTTGAACTCATAAACGTCCTCGGGTTGTCTGTCTGGTGTTTTTTGTTCTGTTTCGGGTGTGGCGGGCGATTGTTTCTCTGGCGGTTCGGGTTTAGTTTCCTCAGGCTCCTGTTTGACGGTGTGGAGACCTTTGAGCTCGGAGCGTATCTCGTTGAGGTCGTAGTCTCGGCCCTGCTCGGGGGCGGCGCGCGGCTTCTTGCTGGGCGAGGGGGAGGGGGAAGGAGTGGGGGTGGGAGAGGCCGCGGCCGCGCGTAGGGGACGCTTCCTGGACTTCGTGGAGCTGCTACTGTCACTGGACTTTGACGATTCTTTTGGACGCGATGGAGCTATAACAATAATCGGTTTTGTGTAAAAAACGACGGAATGGGAATTGGTACATGCCAGTGGCGTGCACTGGCTTCTACGACAAGGTAGGCAGTCATCCCCAAGGATTGACACCTATGTATAGGTAACTTGTCTTTACGAAATATTGGTACCTACATATCTACTCACCCACAAAACACAGGACCTTCGTTAGCCTATGTCGTGAGTACAACAAAAAAAAGATCTAGCAATAATTCTAATATTATTATGGGTAGCCAAAATACTAAGGTAGGCAGTGTCTTTTTGCCTATATGGTGTGCACGCCACTGGTACCTACTATATATTGATCAAAAATATGAAACGTGCAAAACTACAGATGTGACTCACTCTTGCTGTTCATGGATTTGTCGTCGGTCTTCTTGGGCGGTCTCTTGACATCATCGTCGCTGTCAGTGTCGCTGTCCGTGTCCGACCGCGCGGACGATTCTATGGAACGTTCTATAAATTATACAAATGTCGATTTTTTTTAAAGGCAGGCAGAGTTAACGGCCCTTTGTACAGCACCATCTAACTTAAAATGACTCAGTACAAATGGCGGTGTGCACATCGTAGTTCTATTATAAAGGATAAAAGCAACTTCTGCAAATAATTGTGCAAACGTCGAATGGCAGCGACATACCTATAGTACATACATACATCTGTGTGGGCATATGGAGAGAATGGATGAAAGTCGATTGACGAAAGAGATTTATATGGGTGATGTAATGGACCGGGTGAGTAGATGTCGCCCCAGAAGGACATACAGACCAGATTGGTGATGTCCTGGCCGAAGGTGGCGTGAAAGTACTCGAAACCGAAGGTCATGTATGAAAAGATGTATGAATGTAGATGAAGCGAAAGAGGTATGTCAGGACCGTGACAAATGGAGATCTGTAGTCTCTGCCTACCCCTCTGGGAGACAGGCGTGATGTGTATGTATGTACATCTGTGTCACGCCTGTTATTCTATTAAGGGTTAGCGATGTAGCGGCCAATGATAACCATTTTTCATTTGTGTACAGGTTTCTATTATCGCAATAACTTTGTGAAATTTAGAAGAAAGTACTTTGATATGAATGCTTCGCTAAAGTAATAAAAACGCTATATTTAAGTGTATGTATTACCTTCGGCCCTTTTAGCCCTTGCACGTCTGTTGCTGGAGTTCTGAAACAAATGAAATAAGAGTTGAAAAATAAGCTATACTCGGATTTCAAATTATACTCCTACGAAATTGCAGCTGATGTATATCTATTTATTATGTTATAGCTATTTACATCCCAGATGAGAAGACGAGAAGTCAGCACTACCGTATGTAAACGGGCATTTTAATGATAGCATTGTATATCTATATCCCTGGAGTCAAGAAAACATGTGCGTTGAAAAGAGACAGGCACAAATAGACGCACACGTCTCCAGAGAATGGTCCGTACGCCGAGAAGCAGGTAGTTTGGGTGGTGGTGGGATTATCCCTGAAAAAAAAATACCCTAGCAAGCGCGTCAAGAAAGACACGGCATAGAACAAATACGCGCTGTGATTGACTGTTATATCACACATCGTGCGACTCAGCATGTTTCAACCAATCGCAGTGCCTGATATGTCTTGTCATGTCTTTCTTGCAGCGCTTTGCTAGGGGCCCACAACAGCACGTGCCTCGCAAAGGATTACTTACTACTTACTTACCAACAAACTGTTCTGCAGTTTGGCGGAATTTTATTTTATGTAAAACCTAATGTGTAATTTAGTGAAATTAATTTAAAAAAAACTCACTTTATTGTTATGCTTGTTGGCATGTTGTGTGACGTTGTCAGCGATGCGTTGTGGTTTGATCCACTCGTCGTAGCGCGTGTTCCAGCCGGTGTAGTGCACACGCAGCATGCCGCTGGACGACACCTCTATCACTTTGGCCTCGTACGTTACCTGAACATAATGAGTATAAGGTAAATAATAATAATAATCTATCTTTATTTTGGATAAAATCCATAGTTGTTAGATGACAATGGTTACTTATATTACGTATGTATGTTAGTATTTTTAGCTATGTATATTTATTCTAATTGTAAAGGCAAGTCCCATCAGTTCCCAAACACGCTCAGGAGTCTGTTGGAGACGGCACGCAGTCTGTGGTACCCGTCACTAAATAGAAGATGTACTTCAGTACGAAATACTGAAACTACGCGAATGAAGTTAGATCATTTTTTAATAATACTCTCACAGACATTACAACTCAATATTGTTCACCGGGTATATCGGAACGTCGAGTAAAATAACAAAGGTAAGCTCGAGCTTCACTTTGGCTATATTCGCGCCGATCAATATTATGAATTACGCGAATGAAATCGCAGGGCGTCTACTAGTATACTATAAAGAAGCATGATGCCTCAACAGTATGATAACTTACCTTAGACTCAGACTGCGTGGGTCCGTAGTATACCTTCAGTTTGTCTCCGACTTGCGCGCTCACCAGACCACTGCCTCGGCCTGGCTCGCTCATTGATGATCTGTACATACGAGTTCTAATGTTACTATTATATATGGACAGTTTGAACCAATGCAGAGTAAATTATTTGAGGATTTGTCTAAAGTGTTCAATTATGCACAATTTGTAAATAATATCATCCAGGGCACTCAACTCCACTGAAAAAGCAATATAAAGGTATCAAAAAAAGTAAAGTCGAAAGAGTTTTGCAATCAATTACTCATAATTATTGTCTAGGATTGTATGTATGTAGCAGAGAACTACAGATAAGTTTAAATATGGCTCCGGCCCTAGCGTGATATTATATAGCCTATGTTACTTCTGAGTAATGCAGCTTTCTAATGGTGAAAAAATTATTGCAATCGGTCCAGTAGTTTTTTAGTTTATTCATTAAAAATACATACATACATACACTTCACGCCTGTCTCCCAGAGGAGCAGGCAGAGACTACAGATCTCCATTTGTCACGATCCTGACATACCCCTTTCGCTTCATCTACATTCATACATCTTTTCATACATGACCTCCGGTTTCGAGTACTTTCCACGCCACCTTCGGCCAGGACATCACCAATCTGGTCTGTATATGTCCTTCTGGGGCGACGTCTACTCACCCGGCCCATTACATCACCCATATAAATCTCTTTCGTCAATCGACTTTCATCCATTCTCTCCATATGCCCAAACCACCGAAGCATGCCCTTTATAACCTTGGTCACTACGTCTTCCTTCAAACCATTAAAAACATACAAAAATACAAATATTTCCTCTTTATAATAATTAGTGTAGATAATAAACTCACTCGGTGGTCTTCCGTTTCCGGGGCCGTTTGGCGCTAGCGCTGGAGGCGACGGTGTTCCCGCTGCTGGCCGAGTTGGCGCTCTGACTGCGCCGGCTCTGCAGCTTCTTCGTCACACCGCATCTGGATAGAGCCCTGCAGGTATACGCATTGGTAAGCTGTCAGTTTTATAGACATACATAAAAAATTTGTTAGTGTAGGTTTGTTCCGGTAGAATTTTGCAACAAAAGACGTATTCCTCAAGCGATTGAGCTGAAAAATATCAAGAACATTATCAAATGTCTCCTGGGTCGGTGATTCGGAAAGAGCTTTTTAAGGCCAAATATTAGGGGTGGTGATGATATGGGTTGACTGGTAGATAATGCATTAGCATAAAGTCCGCCATTTGTAATATTGTTCAATAAAGATTTTCAAATAAATAACTCTTCAGACACGTGCTAAAATGAACTTAATAAAGTCTACAGAAACAGTACACAGACAATTTATTTTAAGACCTATTGTAAAACCTGACTAAGAAACCCAGCATAGACACTGGTTTGGTTTTGAGAGAGAGAATGTAGAAAGAATATAACTATTCATTTACCTTGAAAACGGCCTATGTCCTGTAGTAGATGAATGCAAGCTGATAGACAATGGACGATATTATTAACAAACTTTTTTTGTATCGAAGGTTGAGAATAAAAAATAAACATACCTTAAGGTTGTCAATGGCATGGGGTTTTTTACTTTATACTTAGACTAGCATCAAGTTTTGAAACAATATTATTTCAAAATTAAAGTTTTTCTTATATAAACTTCTACCCCCCTTTTTACCACCTTAGGGGTGAATTTTGAAAAAATCCTTTCTTATCTCACTTAAACATACTAAATGGAACCCTTTTAAAAAATTTCAGCTTTCTAGGGCCAAGGGTATGGACTGGGCGTGAATGAATCAGTGATGTATATAAATCATGATGTATATCAATCATCAATCCATATCATAAATCAGTCAGGATTTTGAGTTTGAGCGACCCCCATGACGGGAAAAGTTGGGATGGTGACACATGAACTCTATTCGCCGTAGCCACACGGCATACACTGTTAACCCTTAATCAAACAAAGGCTAGTATATTGCCACTTGACCAACACATACTTTGAACCTTATTGAATGTCTTCACTGGAATTACCCGAAGATTTCGGAGAAGTTATCACACAATAATGACGTAAAGTATGTAACACTACATGACACATACCTATATAAACAGTAAACAATAATTTCACATTGTACTTAAAAGCTAGATTTTATGATAAACATCAGCCGGGTTTATATGTCGGTAAGTAGTATAACAAACGTCATTAGAGTCCAAAATCCATCAGAAAATCTGCAAACCTTGTCTGATTAAGGGTTAATAATGTATACTGGCAAAACAATAGCCGGCATAGCTAGTATGTTTATTAAGATAAAAGTATAGATACCTGGAAGCTCTGCCCGAACTATCACTGTCCGTGGAGACGTGAGGGCGACGCGAGGCGCGCGATGCGCTCGGCGTCACACTCTCCGCTGTAATAAGACAAATATTTACATCAAAGTGGTCTGAAGAGCGTCTGTGGTCTAGTTGGTCGGATACTTGACTTGTAACCGGGAGGGCCCGGGTTCGAGTCCGGCTACTGGACATGTACCAATGGGACTCTTTTTCAGAGCCTATGTACGCAACGCAACGCTCGTACGGTGAAGGACAACATCGTGATGAAAACCGCACACCACAAGGTGTGTGAACCCTATAACGGCGATGGGCTCACCCTGTCACGTTGGGTTAAATACGCTTGGTGAACCGTGGGTACTTGCTTTAGCAAGTGCCTCTGCCTACCCCTCTTTGGGATTAAAGGCGTTAAGTGTATTTTTTTTTATTTACATCAAAACCAGGAGAACGGCAAAACGTCATCCATGCCAGGCGGATTTACTATTTACGCGAACCAAACGGTTTGCGTCTACTTTCATAGTGCGAACCGCTAGGATGTGGAATGACTTGCCGGAGTCTGTGTTTCCTGCGCAGTACAGTCTGAAGGTATTCAAGTCGCGGGTGAATAGGTACCTAATGAACAAGTGTGCTCCATCGTAGACCACATCGCTGCTTAACATCAGGCAGGATGGTGGTCAAACGCTTGTTCTTAATGATAATAAAAACACAGAATAAAACAAAGTCGCTTCCTATCTGTCCCCTTGTATGCTTTAGCTCTAGAAACCATGCAAATGATTTGGACCCGGTTTTTGTAATAGATAGTGATATAAGAGGAAGATTTATAATAAATCTTATCTGTACCTATTATGTGTAATATATTAATATAGGTATATTAGTAGAGAAACACTGAATATTGGAGGTTTATTCGAGAGAAGAAGAGGGGCGGTCACTAGTAATTTATAAATTACTAGTTCTACCGCGCGGTGTTACTCGCGTTTTTTTAGTTGCCGAGGGAATTTGGGGATAAAATATAGCCTATATATATTTCTCAGGAACAATGTAGCTTTCCAGCAGTGAAATAATTTTACAAATCTGTCCAGTAGTTTCGGAGCCTATTCGATACAAACAAACAACAAATCAAACCTTTCCCCTTTATAATATTAGTATAGACACACTACATATTTATCCGTCCAGTAAGCGCCAGCGTGGCAATAAAAAAAAATATCGGTTCGATCGACAATCGCAATCAAGTTCTTGCAATTACCCCACTTCCCAAACATTTGTGAAATTATTCGATTGTCGATCCGACGGAATATATTTTCAAGGTTTCCGTGGTACGTGGGGTGGGAAAAAATAAAACTAAAAAAAAGTACCCTTACCTCTGGAAGACATGGGTCTCCTGGGCTTGGGCGTCCGCTTCTCCTCTTCCCTCTTGACCGGAGGCAAACTCCTAGTCTTCGACAGCGAGCGCGCCTTCAGCACCGGCTTAGACTCCAAAGACTTGGCTTTTTCTTTCTCTTTTTCCTTCTCCTTCTCCTTTTCTCTTTCTCTTTCCCTTTCTCGTTCTTTTTCTTTTTCCTTTTCCTTTTCTTTCTCCTTTTCCTTTTCCCGCTCCCTCTCCTTCTCCTTCTCACGTTCCTTTTCTCTTTCTCTTTCCTTCTCTCTCTCTCTTTCTAATTCCTTTTCTTTTTGCTTCTCCCGTTCTTTTTCGCGCTCCTTTTCTTTTTCTTTTTCCTTCTCTTTCTCTTTTTCCAATTGCCTAAAGAAAAGGAACAGTATGTATATACATGAGATTAAGTTCATATGGAACCCTACTTGGCGAAGTTCTGTTTAAAAGTACAAACATATATAAATTACGTCGTTTATATGAGGTTGACAGAAACATTAAGAGATGTCATAGATGAATTCCAGAACACTAAGCGAAATTGGTTAGTGAACAAACTTACGGGTGATGCATTCCTTAAATCATTAAAAAATCCTTGCTTTGTTTCGAGTCCTTTCGGCGACCAATAGTTAACTGTCAGTCTTGATCAGGTCCTTAACCGATAGTTACATACACCATTTATAGCTTAAAATATTGAATAGACATAAATGAAATACAATATAACACGAATATTTTTAAGTCGGGTTGCAGTTTCAGTCGGGTTTGAACACACGCGTCAATAAAGACAAGATATATGACAAGTACGCTCTGTGATTGGCGGCTATGTCACACATCGTGCGACTTAGCTTGTTTCAACATAAATCACAGAGCATTATATGTCTTGTCATATCTTTCTTGAAGCGCTGTGCTAGGGGGCTGCAAAGAAATTACTCGTTACATACAAAAGTACTTACTTAGCACTAGGTCCCACAAGAGGCTGGTTGTCAGCGCTGTCTTCACCATCGTCACTACCACGCGATCCCGTCTTCTCTTTCCCTTTATCTCTCTCCTTCTCACTCTTTTCAACTTTCTCATCTTTCTCACTCTTCTCGGTTTCACTTTTGTCGCTGTCCTTGGAACGGTGCTGTAAGAGAATAATTATATTTCAAGACATTAACTTCATGTGCTATGGCACAGCATTGTATAGAAAGAAATAATGCGGAATTAAGAGCGTCTGTGGTCCAGTTGGTCAGACACTTGACTTGTCCGGCTACTGGACGTGTACCAATGGGACTCTTTTTCAGAGCCTATGTACACAACGCAACGCTCGTACGGTGAAGGACAACATCGTGATGAAACCCGCACACCACAAGGTTCATACACCTTATAACGGCGATGGGCTCACCCCCTGTCACGTTGGGTTAAATACGCTTGGTGAACCGTGGGTATTTGCTTTAGCAAGCCTCTGCCTACCCCTCTTTGGGATTAAAGGCGTGAAGTGTATTTTTTTTTTTTTAATAATGCGGAAGAGTTGGGTAAAGCGGGTGACACGGGGTGTTAGCTCAGTGATCGGTCAAGGAAATAAAATGCGTGGACTGTAGTTTTAACTGGTCGTGTTCACCAAGTACCTACTTATTAAAGGTTATTGTGTAACAATAAATGTAAGATTCGCGACAATTATAGAGATGCCCGATCGTAGGTGTGGTGTCGTCAAAGGGTAGGCGTAAAGTGCGGGTCGTGAGCGGATGACGTGAAATGTCAAATCCGCCGCGACGTTCAGAAACCCGATAGTCTCCAACACTGGGGCTGGGGGAGGCGACGAGGCGACGAGGCGGGGGAGGCGGGGGTATGGTCCAGTAGAGGCGTGCACAGACCTGCGGGGGTGTGGAGGGCGCGGAGGAGGCGGGGGAGGCGGGGAGGCGGGG
>SJJU01010548.1:0-10151 GCA_012932125.1 Conopomorpha cramerella | reverse complement strand
AAAACTAACTTCTATCTACTCTCCTGAACATGTTGCGTTTGGTAGATCTGCGTAGAAAAACCGGCGTAGGATTTCCATGGAATGTACAGTTACTCGACAGACAAATAATCAGCATTTCTCATTTTCTAGAATGTGTGTCGGATGCTATGTTTATGCTTGTATTGTGACATGGATCATTGGCCGCCATATAACTCGATTGGGCCTTAAATTGCGTATAGACTTTGAAGCCACGCGCCAAAAGAACCTTCTGTAACTATACTTTAATGAATAATACATTCTTTAAACGTGCGTCATACGTCATATAGTCAACGATTGTTTGCCTTTTGATAGTCATTTTCCCGTATTATTTTGTGCATCATGGGATTGCAGAGACATTCAATAATGCTAGCAGTGTTATTGAGGAGGCCTATGTCTAGCACTGTGGACGTCTATTCACTGATACACACCACTGGTAAGTTGGCGAAGCTACGTTTATTTCAAAAGGTAATTGGTATTTTTGTTAGAATAAGGCAAAAGACAGTAATAGGGCGTGTACCTTCAAAGCGCTATGCTTTGTCCATGAAATTTAGTAAAAATATTAAGAAACTGCGGAAGGCAAATCGTAAACATAAAAAATCCGTACTAATACATACTTTCGTTATCAGATAAGAAAATAACAATACACATTATTATTACCTACTTAGTACTAGTATTAAAAGAAGGAAAGTAATTATAAGCGCAAGTCAATGAAGTAATGTGACGGATAGAAATGTTGTTAACTCTTTCCCGGACAGAAAACGCCTATAGGCGTCACAAGAATAAAACATCTATTGTGTCTACTTTACTGTCCGACAACGTGTTAAAATTCCAATGGATCGTTATTTAATTGTACAGATAATAATGTAGATAGATTTAGCTCTATGCTAACTTTCCCCAGAAGGAGTATATATAAAGAATGTCAAACAACTTGTCCCGCTATGCCAACATTTTAAAAGTTACTTACAGATCACAAGTTGTACGACATTTTTAATAAGTATTGACATTTTGAGAAAAGCCGGCTTTGAAGTTCGAAATCTGTAGATATACCTAGTTATTTTACTACAAATGTAAATACAATACAAGGCATACTCGACAATGTAATGTCGCTTAACTATGATACTATTAGCTGATAAAGCCTAGTTAGTGTACCCAAAGTCATCAAAACTCAAACTTTTCTCCTGTCTCATTCTGACGTTCGGAAAAGTGACAAGGTATGACGAAGACAAAAGAACTTTAAAAGATAAAACTTTTGTTTTACATTCACACAGTAAACTAACTATATAGTTAGGATCTTATTTTGCCTACACGGCCCTACGTAGCGAGCGTGGCATGGTAACCTGAGATATGTCAATACCAACTTCCGTATATGTGCAAACTAACCCTTAAAACTATAGCATTAGAGTCGCAAATGTATTAATTATGTTTCCCTATTAAACACATACGACATATTGTGATGAAGTGTGGGCGTTTGCTACTTAGTTATGAAACTTTTTGACAATGCACACGCCTTTTTTGTTTCGAATGCCGGAGTAATAATCATTGGGCTAGAGGTCAGGCGTTAGTTTACAAGGATATATCTATGTGACTGACGAACGCTAATTTTAATATTATAAATGCGAAAGATTGGATGGGTGTTTGTTTGGTACTCATTGACGCAAAATAGTACTGAGCGGATTTTAATGATAATTAACAGCTTATCGCTTATTCACAGGAAAACTTATTTGACACATATCCATGTACGCTGGTTATGTCCCACTTCACGAACAAAGTATCATAAACCTTCCTCTAAAATCACTTAAATTACAGAAAACCGCATCAAAATCCTTTGTACTACACAAAGATTTAATCATACATAGGGACAGGCAGCAGAAGGCGAATTTGTTCTATACTATGTATAGGCCCGTTGGTGTAGTGGTCAGCATGTCTGTCTCTTCTCCATAGAGCCGTGGGTTCGATTCCCACCGCTGGCAGGTATTTAGGTGATGAGCTTTTAAGTACTTGTTGGATGTGTCTGGGTGTTTTATTTATATAAGTATAATATATTATATTTAAATGAAAAACAAACTGTATATAAGTAAAGATATCTCGTTGTCTGATTTCCATAACACAAGTGATTTAGCTACTTAACATGGAATGAAGGCAATGTGTGTGTTGTTGTAAAATATATATATTTTTTTATTCATACATAGGGACAGGCAGGGGAAGGCGAATTTGTTCTATACTATGTATTGATGCACAAACGAGACTCATTCCCTTTCTCAAGAAATTACCACAACTAATGATACAAACATATCTCGATTGCGATCGTTTCACTGTAATCCAAAGATACAACAGTATACCCACTGACAGAACAACATCCCGACGCTATTCCTTGTATTTCACGCGTCAATGCGCGTGAGACTCGACAAACCTATCCGATATGCTATACTTTACGTAAACAAAAATAAAAATAAATACACTTCACGCCTTTAATCACAAAGAGGGGTAGGCAGAGGCACTGGCTAAAGCAAGTACCCACGGATCACCGAGCGTATTTAACCCAACGTGACAGGGGGTGAGCCCATCGCCGTTATAGGGTTCACACACCTTGTGGTGGTGTGCGGGTTTCATCACGATGTTGTCCTTCACCGTACGAGCGTTGCGTTGCGTAAATAGGCTCTGAAAAAGAATCCCATTGGTACACGTCCAGTAGCCGGACTCGAACCCGGGACCTCCCGGTTACAAGTCAAGTATCCGACCAACTGGACCACAGACACTCTCTATAATATGCAATACGTGTCTTAACACGGCTTTACCAATAAACGCGGTTTGTCTATAACCGCCTTTGTACCAAGCTCAGCTTAAGTTGTCAATTGTATGTCAAATACCGAGTAACCAGTTTCAGTAGAGCTGTAATAACTTCGGTATAAGTTACAACGTATTTATTGGTAAGGGGGAATACGTCACACATTAGATGACCTTATACTACGGGAATTCATTGCTATTACAGGCGCCCTCGTCAACTATCAAATTAAATCAATTTATTTATGAAAAGATTGTGAGAATATTGAACTAAAGGTTCAATTCGTTTCACGCCAAATGCCCACGGTTCACTAACGTGACAGGGGATGAGGCCATCGCCGTTATAGGTTTCACACACCTTGTGGTATGCGAGTAACATCACGTCATGTTTTCCTTCGCCGTATGAGCGTTGCGTTGCGTACATATGCTTTGAAAAAGAGACCCACGCAGAAACAGCAGGTTTCGAACTTGCACCTCCCAATTGCGACTCAAGTTCCCCACCACTGGACTCTGGACCACAGTTAAATATTGTGTTCTGCTATTAAAAGTATATGTATATCTTTTTCGGTAGCGTTAATACTAGTCATAGTATTAAAATCTAAGGCATTATCCAAATCTGTAACACCACCATCTGTACATACATTTAAACTTAGAATAGAATAAAAATAAAAAGAAACAAGTAAATAAGTATAACTACAGGTTCAACACCATATCGAGCTACAGTGAATTACAGGGCATTAGGTTCACATGTTGACAATACTGGACCGTACTAGCATGGATAGTTTCCAAGTAGTACAACAATAGGCCATAAAGCCACAAAACATTTTGTACCTTAGCACGTTGTAACAAAGTTACATTTTCAACTGTCTCCAAGAAACAAGTGACACCGACGATTTCCCTAAACGCATCGAACAATGATGATCGCGCATCAAAATTCAACCGACATACATTTGTAAACACCCCTATTGTTGTCAACAATACGTGGATATGTATGAAAGGACTCGAGCGAGTAAGGAAGTCACTGTTCAAGCGAAAAGCTCATTCAATTGCACTGCATTACGGTCCAATTTGCATTGGTAATAGTATAATTTGTTTCTCAAAGGGGATAATTTAGTTTCGACAATTGAACGCACTTGAAGATAAGCTCATTGCGGTCTTGTACAGCTCGCATTGACTGTAATAATGATAAGGCAAGTTGTCGGGATAATTGGCATGTCTAATTGTTTTCGAAACAGTTTTCCCAGAAGAGGTCACTTCTGGGGAAATGATTTTGTCAATGTGAGAAGCCAGGCAACAGGTTATTTTCACTAATAAGTGTTATAAAGGGGAAATATTTGTATTTTTGGGGTGTTTGTTAAGAAACTCAAAGGTCGTATTTCGATAATTATTTCACCATTGGAATGATGCATTACTGGTTGTATTTTATTTCCGCACTAACGCATTATTTTCAATAGATTTTAAATACAATAAAAAAAAACAATAAAAAACTACGACTTTTTTGCTAAAATACTGCGTGTAAAAGAACCCCGACCAATGTTTTTTGAAACGTTGTTAGGCTCGTCTTTTTACACTCTGTATAATATGTAAAGGTGCAAAACTGTGTGAAAAAAAATCAAAGTGTCAGAGCCTATTAGCCGTGGAAAATTGTACAATTGTGTTTTATCTGAGTTATCGTTCGTCTTCGGAGTCCCACTCATATGGGACGTTTTCATTTTAGAAAAAACTACATACACATACAAACATACACTTCACGCCTGTCTCCCAGAGGGGTCGGCGGAGACTACAGATCTCCATTAGTCACGGTCCTGACATACCCCTTTCGCTTCATCTACATTCATACATGACGTCCAAGAAAAAACGATTGATTCAAATTTAACAAAGAAAGGTGAAAACTCACTTGCGTATGGCATCCACCTGCTGGTCTTCGGGCAACTCGACAGCAGCAAACAAGTGCATCTCACCATCTCTGCCAAACACACCGCCGGGTATTTTCCTGCAACAACAATATCAAATAAACAAAAGACATACGACTCACGCCCGTAATACCCAAAATGGGATCTTCACAACCTTAGGATCATAAGGACCCTTCAGTCACTTTTAGCATGAGGAATTAAGAATGTCAATATTGACCTTCACTTACAAGTTGCTCGCTCAGTCTAAAATGACGACTCATATATGTACCTAGTCAAAAGTAAAAGACCGCCTAAACATTTTAATCTAGCATGACATATTTTGTTTACATACAACCATGTAACCGTAATAAGGGGGTGGACAGAACCTTAGGATTATGACGACCCCTCAGCCACTTTTAGCATAACAAGAATCACAGGGATATTCCCACCCACTTTCCCACCACTGTGATTCCTGTAAGAGCCAGGATCTACACGCTGTAGGCATCCAGAATAGACAAGAGCTCAATCAGTGACGACTGGGCTAGATCCTGGGGGGCCTAGCCTTTTGTCTTGGATCCCACATAGTTATTAAAATAAAGACGGTATAGAAATAAGAAGAAAAAATATATATATGCGCTGCATTGCAATGCGATTTTTTTTAGCATAATAAGAAGTTAAGAATATCAATATGGGTATTCAGTTACAAGTTACTAACACTTAGCTTGTATTAAACTAAATCTCCAGATCCCATAGTCGTCTCCAACGACATGCCAGGAAAAAGACAGCCGATGCTGTTCTATTTACATACCAGATAAGCATATGGGTAATGATAATGACAGTGATGCTGAGCTCCCTTTTCCGTATTTAGACATTAAGAGATTAGATCAGCATGGGATAAACGGAAGGCGAATTATTTGCTTTTATTATAGCTACATTATTTTAGCAAAGCTGGAGATGAGGCATTCAATTAAGACTATGGTTGAGTCCATTTCAGCAGTTGTCAACTGTCTCCGGAATGAAAAAAGTAGTTCAAACTCGATCAGCTGATGGTGATTTTAGTAGCAATAAAAGTCAGTTGTCATTGTCAGAAAATCTGATAAAACTTCTATTGTGCCAAATATTTGGTGGATAGTATTGATAGTAATTATTATTTGTGACTAGTTGACCTGGCAAACATAGTTTTACCAATATATATTGTTAACAGTATTTCTCTTCTATTCTATGCATGTATTATACATAGAAATCTTCTCCAAGAATCGCTCTATCTCCTAAGGAAAACATAGGGCAGACAGCGGAAGGCAACTTTGTTTTATGCTATGTATAGATATTGATAATGACTATAGCTATTGTCTGTCTGTAATTGTGTTAATTTAAGTGTCCATTAAAGTGTTAATATACACATAGCAGTCATGACTCATACATAGTGTATCATTTGTAACATGACCCTTCTACAGAATGTCATTAATATTAGGAAATTCAACCAATATTAACTAATCACTCCCACACAGTATTAGACAATTACTAATAATCATAAAAAGAATAATTGCTATTTAGAAACATTCAAATAGAGCTTGCAACACTATAAAACCTGAAAAACAATAAAATTTCTATAATTAGGCATTCCATAGCCCACTATACAATGACCTAAATATTTCTGAATACTTGTGAACAACACCTAAACTGTTTTGTTTTGAAATGAACGGCATAATTTAGGAAACATAAAATTTTGTCAGCCCATAAACTTGAATGACTTGCGACCTAAAAATTTCGTAATAAAAACAATTTTAGTATTTGGATGTGTAATAATAGTATTAGTAATATTACAGATTGAAGTGGGTGCTTATTATAGATTTACACGGGTAACAGGCCAGGTGAAAAAGAGGTCACCCAGAAGGAGATACATTCACTAGATTTCCCTTCCATCTGTAAGGAAGGTGACATTAAAAGTACTTGGAATCAGAGATCAGTATCAAAAGATGTATAATGTGGACGAAGCGAAAGGAAGCAGTCAGTGACAAATCTCTGATTAAGATCTGTAATCTTAGCCAGGTGTTAAGTATATCTTTAACCATCTTCAAAAAGGAGAAGGTTTTCAATTTGACTGTATATTTTTGCCTAAACATTTCACTGGGACTCGAAACTTTCAACTTGGGACCGATTTGGATGGTGATGGATGATCTTTTTTTTAAAATGCAAGCTGATGCCTCCCTCTATGTTTTCCTCTGGTTTGGTTTAGTTCTGACAATGGGATCCATGAGAAAACCACAAATCTGTAAATTTTTTATGTTATTTTTTTGGTAAAAACATTTGATACCATTGTTGTAACACTGACACAATGGGTCTCAAATCTTGTCAGATGTTTGGTGTAAAGTATGGTTTTTAAATATTAAACAAATATCATGATGCTAAATTAAAGGGGATCATTATTCAACCTCTGTTTAATGTTGATACCTAGTTTTATATAAATATTTAAATATAATTTTAGTGCATATTTCTTGAAAAATATTGAAGATGTGTTTATTTGTTTGTTAATTATCATAATGTATGGTGTCTATACACATAAAGAGTCATTGTAATTTTGAAAAAAAACAAATTAAATTGATATTTTTATCATTAACTTACAAATGGTTTATAAATTATATGTTGCAATGTTTCTGATGTTGATAAATTCCCAACATTTATAGTTATGATTGTGGTAGGAATATCTGCCACTAACCACCAAGTGGTATTCTTATCACACTGTGATACTGAAGTTTAACATCAATAGAGACATAGAAAATACATCTCAACGTCAGAAGCATAATGTCAGATGTGTAATTGTAACAACATGACACATTCGAACCTTATGCTTCTGACGTCAAGACATATAACACAAAGTTCCTTCCCCCTGTCTGCCCCTATGCATGGTTATATTTTTAAAAACATGCAATGGAATTTAAAGCAGTTTCTTCTACTAGATAGATTGATCCCATACGAATGATTATATGTGTAATACAAGCATCATATAGTAAAGAAACAATTACTATCAGTATTGCACTTGTGCAAAGCCAGGATGGGTCACTAGTAATATTGCAAAAACCATTTAAGAGTTTATCCACCTTGACTTTTCCCTCAAAATATTAGTTATCCATTTGATAATTATATAATGGTTATTTCCTCTAAAAAAACACCCCAACCATTTTGTATTTAAATCAATAGTGGAAATTGTAGACAACTCACCTGAGAAACTTTTTCAGCACACTAGCAATAGTGTATACAGAATAATTGTCAACATTCACAAGTCGTCCAGTCTGCAGGAAGTGAATGAGTTTCTTCATGGCTCCTTGGTGGCCAGGAGCACGGAACACATCTCGCCGCAAAGGTGCCTCTTTATTCAATTTCAAGATCAACACCTACACACAACACAAATCATTTTAATAACTGTAACACTTTAAAACTCACTTGATATAATAACCAACATTAAAACCATACTAACTAATAACGGGCCCGGGATATCATCCTTGCAAACTTCATGCAGTGGAGCACCAAACTTCACTTTTTCCAATCTTCTTGGGTAGGGCAAAGAACTGGGATGCCCACAGGACGTGACCACATTGCTCAGTGTAGCAGCTCGACGGTGCATCCTTCTCGCCCAATTGCTCATTGTGACAGAGAAAGCTGCACCCTAATTCAAGTGGAACTATCGAAGCATAACCCCTACTACTATGGCAATTAAATGTTTCTATTCAACTAAGATGAATGAAGTCGTGTGTTCAACATTCAGACGTTGTTACACGAAACACAAGCGACGAAGACTATTAACTAAAATCACTGTACATTCACCACTAAGTTCTGTTTCAGTTATTTATCCATTTTCGTAATTTTTATTTGATATTATCGATAAATTCCCATAAAATAAGATACAATCAATCACTAACAGACGCGAGCGACGTTTGACGTTTACTTTTTTTAAAGAACGAATGAACTCCATTAGTGCTCGGGCGGGGCGCAGAGTCGTAAAGAGAAGAACTTAGTGAACGCATAAATGAATCGATCCATTTGCTCGATTATACCAAACCGATGCAATAAAATACAAACGTATGATCTGTACAGTTATACAGTACAATCAAGGACTGCTCAAGGGTAACACTTCCGGCTAGTTTTGTTATTAATATTTCCATACGAGGATCTTTGGACGCGTTCACACTCGTATTTAATACAATAAGAATATTAAATTTTATTTCCACTTTTTTGTAAAACTACACAACTAGACTTACCAGCCGCGTACCACCCTCAGTCTGTCTCTTTTCCAACAAAGTATATGGAAAAATATGTCGTACACTACGTAATATGGATCCCAACTGTCAAATTAGTAGTAAAAGTGACACCGTACGTAGTGTCCCTCAGCCCCTTACTGAAGATATTTTTTCTGACTCTCACTCCTGCATGTTTTTCATATCGTTGTCTCGTTTTATTTGGACGTCAGTGTAGGATTGCAAGTCTACTTGATTTTGGTCTGAGCTCGGTATTCATTTCATAATACATAGTACTTACCATAGACTTCAGAATCCAATGAGTTATACTATACAGCCAGGAACTGCTTGAGCGGAATCACTGGAGACGTATTTAAATGGTTGGGCTATAAATATTTGTATACCTAGAATATAATAGTAAATGTATGCCCAAATATAACCCAGCCATTAATATACCTATCAGGACGTGTTACCCTCGGGCTGTCCTTATATCTATGAACTGACCTTTTATGTAAAATGAGGCTTTTTCACTACTTCGGCGCTGGATAGTGAGCTTTCACAGAACGAATTTAGGGGTGCGACAATGTCGATAAAAAGTACGATAACGTGGTCGATTACCTAGCTTAGGTCGTCATTTTTTTAATGACATTTCATGTAGATATTTCATCATATTATATAATTTATTTATATTTCATATTTATATATACGTTTCTATAGACGTTAAAAATACATTTATTGTTACACACCTAAACTTATTATACCTGTAGGGTCAACTTTTTGTAAGGACCTTTGGAGTCAGGCTCTCTTGGACATTAACCTGACAGTATAATGAGCAATTTTCTTTGAAGTTTTTCTGACAGATGTCCGGGCGGAGAACTGTCATTACTGTCACACTTTCCAAACAAATTTTGACAGCCCCATTGTTTAGGTGAACAAATAAAAGTTATTACGTAGCCTCAGATATTGTATATTTTTACCAGATTTACTATCGCATGTTATCTCGTAGATATACTCCGTGTATTAGGAAAATTACGTCTGTCATTCATATGGTGAGCTATGTTTTACCGTCGCATTCATAAACATTTAAAAGTAAGTGACGTACATCAATTTTAGATCAGTTTGTTCGTATTAAGGGTACATAGACCAGTATTTAAAACTCCACTAGCAGCGAACAAGCTATATTATTACTTTACTAGCTTTCCGCCCTCCGCTTCGCCCGCGTGGAATT
>SJJU01010546.1:0-11518 GCA_012932125.1 Conopomorpha cramerella | reverse complement strand
TTTTTTTCTCTATCGAATGAGCTCACTCCCATAGCTCTAAGTCGATTTTTATAGTCGCTTATGCCCTTGATGATTTATCCACACTTTTTTTTTCATTTGATTTAAACGACCTGTTTTGAAACCTTTTTATTTTGCTTTTATAAATGTCACCGAAAAGACACATTTTTTCAAAGTTCAATGGTCTTTATTTCATAACAATCTGTTAATAAACAAAAAAGTTATCTACATTTTAGTCATTTTAAACGGCTCTCTGCACATTTACGTTTTTGTCGCTTATACCCTATTTACCCCGAACCGTCGATATGTACAGTAACCTAGTAATATCTAGATTAATCCGAGATTGTCATTGGAAACCGGGACACGTGACCTACAAATGTGTGAAACACTGTCTCCGCTCGCCGTACACGAGTACTGCAAACAATGCACTGATCGCTTACTTAAATATTCTTCAAAAATATATAGGCAAAAAGCATGCGGTATCTGGTGAATTTGACGAGGGTATCTATTGGACTGATCGTTGGTCACATGTCTAACATAACTTGACATATCACGGCTTAGAAAACTATTCCGTACTAAGGCCAGGATACTCTGGTTTTCGGGCCGGTTTCTATATCAATCCATCCATCATGAGAAGACAGGGTAACCAGGGAATTTCTTATCATAGCCCGCATAAGGGTGAATGGTATCCCAACAAGATTGGGCCATTCAAAAACAAATTAGAGAGCCTGAGCTTGGCGGACGGCTTAGTGATAAACGACACCAATTTAAGCTGAACTGATTTTGTACGTATGAACTATAATTCTAGAGCTCAGGTAATAATGTTGATGAAAAGCAGAGCTTGTCTTTACTTGAAGCCTATTGTCTCAATTTTATTCTTACATTTTTTCCGCAGAGATACAATTATTCTTTTTGCTTTGGAGCATTTAAGGGCGCATTAAAATGAATTAATTTAAGAATTATGCATGAAACTGATTAAATTATATGTTAGGTACTAGATTTCTCGAGAACTCCCTAAACTAGGGTATTATTTGTGTCCTTGAAGTGACTGCAGACGGTGTTCCCGTAATCGTCGCTCTAAAGGTAGAATCTACACTCCTTTCATTAGGTACATTCTCACCATGTTGGACCTACTCCGACACTAAAATAAAACTATTTGGTGAGTACTTATTTAGTATCAAGTATCAAAGGTCTTTAGTTCATCATAATAAGAAAGTTATCAAAAACTCATACCTATTATATCGCGCAGCAGCAGATATCGCGTACAATTCGAAACATAACATTTTGTAATCAAATAAGTAGATACGTAAATGCAATATTCGGTTGCTTAAACGGAAAGGGGCAAACGTTGCCGCTGAAACTGCACACGCCCCATCAATCATCTGCCCAATTGCAATAATCAATTTAATTCATGGCCGAGACTTGTTCGGCGATTCAATTAAATTCATAATGAGTGCCCAATTTGTCGGTGCTGTACGAAAATCAAGTTGAAAATCGCTGCTTACGTATTGTTTTACAACGCCCATCCACTTTGGAGCTCACGCGAGCTCATTGTAGTAACCTTACATTAGGGCGTTGTACAAACAAGTTAGCTTAGCGGGCTATTGTCTATACATCCAATCTTCCGGCTGTTTGTCTTGGTTCCGATTACAGGTGGCCAGGCCGAGTGGCCCCGTGATCCACTTGGCCTGCTCCTCCCCTGGCCGATGAGCGCGCACGCGATGCAATGGCGTCGTCGGCGGCGGGCGGTCTAGCTGTTCCACAGCTACCCTACTTTCAACAACTTTTCAGAATCGAGATGTGACTACAATGGACTGGGATTCGGAAGTTTCGCGCGCTTTCTATAGTGGCGGTCGGAGGTTATGAAGTCGATAGGAAGGCAAACAAAGAGCATGCAATGCAGTGAATCGATTTATTTATTTGGTACGGGCGAAGGAGTTTTCATGGAAGTAGTTCGAGAAGGATTTTGTTGTTTTGTTTTTCGCTTCTATAAGAATAGTCTGCTTTGGACGCTCGAAAGGTTTTGTTGAAAAGTTGGTTGGGTTAAGCAAATAGACATTCTATTTGCTTTTCAATTCATAGTATTTAGTTAAATGTTACTGCTTTTTTTTGTTGCACAAGAGTTGTGTTTAAGGATTTAAAAGTTATACTTACACAACTTAACATATCACAAATAAGACATACGACTAGAGTAAGTACAAACGTAGACAATTTACCATAACCACATAGTTCAAACATTTCAAAAGTAATCCCAAAAATACACCAGAACAAGTCAATGAATCATCGTTTTACCCATTTGCAATTTGTCTTTAATCTTCCCACTTTCATAAAATTAAATTACCACATTCAATAAAGTGTCAATGAAGTAGGGAAATAAATTATGGTGTTTGAAAGCGCTGAAGTCTAGAGTAGTACCTCCGAATCACGGCCCGTAATCGGCTAGATCCAGTTGGAATTTACTGCTCGCCGCTTGTTCCCCAATCTTTTGAATAGTGGAAGCACTCCCACGTAATAACTGGTTGTCAGACTACCCCCTGATTTATCGGTAGCAGTAGTAAGTTCAGAGATTGTTAACAAGCTTCTAATTGGAATGTTTGGAACGAACTTTCCCTCTCCGTGGTGTTGCTCAACAGACATGCAAAGAGTTTCGGGTTTGTAGATTAGGTACCTGTCACGTTACATCGAATTACGGTTCGCCGAAGACTTATGTGAGTGTAGGGGTTGGGGAGTGTCAAGAAAGTGAATAGTAATTGCTATTCTATCGTATGTACTTAATTTTCGAAATTTACCTTGTTTCGTTTCGTTATTATTAGTAACTTCGTTATTGATGAGAGGAAGAACGCTTTCTTACTTTTGGATTCCTTGAATTGGGACACGTTTATATCACTAACGCTGGGTTGCAAAGAGGAGAACTTTTAAATAGGCTTTAAATTTTAATGAACCAAAGAGAGCACCGAAATCGAACAAATTAAAACATAACGTTACTTTAAATTAAAAGCTACTTTCTCCAACTTAGCGTAGCTTAAGAATATGGAAGTATGAAAAAAATATAACTTGTGACATGAGCCATTGACATGTTGCGCGCGAAACTAAATTTCGCAAATACGTAATTCGATATAATGAACTTTACTGTACCACTCGAATATAACCTTCTAACATACGTGGGGATGGAAGAGATTGTTATCAGAACTATCCACGAGCAAGTTTAATCAGACTTGTTGGGGTGCGTCGATAGAAACAAATACTTACTTAAGAAAGTACCCACCTATAGAAGATACGAACATGTTGAGATAAATGGTTTTGGTTATTTATTGCCGCAATGAAAGAAATATTGTGCTGATTTATTTATCAAAAGAAACATTTACCATTTCTGTCTCTATCGCGAGTGAGTTTATTATACTGAAAGGAAATATTCAGTTGGTATGACCAATTTTTTTTCGTAAATACACAATAGTGTATTTAACGCTTAACTACGTGTATAAACGCTTGCTAATAAGCAAGCGTTTGGCCAACATCCTGCATGATGCTAAGCAGTAGTGTGATCTACGATGGAGTACACTTGTTCATTAGGTACCTGTTTACTCATAACCATAACTTAAAAGGCCTCGAGATCCTGCGCAGGAAACGCAGACTAGCAAGATGGCAAGTCATTCCACATCCTGGCGGTTCGAACTATGAAGGTAGACGCAAACCGATTGTTTCGCGTAAATGGAATACCCACCAGGAATGCATGATGTTTTGCCGATCTTCTGTAACCCCTATCGCGCTTTTACAATAGGATTGTCCTGGGGGTATTAGGTTATGCAACAAACAAGCAATTTCAATTTACTGTGTGTGTGTGACATAATGTTTTAATGAAAATAATTAACTTACTTTAATAATATTTCAATAAATTGAAATATTGTTAAAGTGTCATTATACAAACAGAACATACATATAGTAGCTAGGTATGTACGATAGGTGGTAGATTTTGATTACACAACTATTGTTTTTCGAGCTTTGCGGTGACGGTGAATAGAATGCATGTTACCATCCTAGCCCTTGCCTTTTCTCGCCATGGGGATCGTAAGAGGCGACCGAGGGAACTCTCTAGAAGATGGACAGTAGCGCTCTCTGTGAATGAAACCAGAACACCACTGCGATCGCCAACGCGCCTGGCAAGCGTGACTATTATTGGCATTTCCCCCCAAATGATCATGGAAATCATTGGGGTAGGCCCTCGTCCATCATTAACATAATGCTGCTGAAGATGATGATGATGATTGTTTTTCGACAAAACGAGTATAAAAACACTTTACGCCCTTTAATTCCAAAGCGGGGTAGGTAGAGGCACTTGCTAAAGCAAATGCCCATGGTTCACCAAGCGTATTTAACCCAACGTGACAGGGGGTGAGCCCATCGCCGTTATAGAGTTACACCTTGTGGTGTGCGGGTTTCATCACGATGGTGTCCTTCACCATAGGTACGAGCGTTGCGTTGCGTACATAGGCTCTGAAAAAAAGTCCCAAGTCCAAAACGAGTATACTGCAGCGTTATACACAAGAGTGTCCAATTTACAAAACAAAACACATAAAACTGCAAACCCTAACCTTGTCAATCTTCCTTTAAACATTTGAAACCTATTCAAGGTCTAAATTCGAAAACGTGATGCTACAAAATAACTTTGTACCGACAATGGGCACACCCTCCCTCACGTTAGGTAAAATACACTTGATGAACGGTGGAGGATTGCTTAACCAGGCCCTGCCTATCCCGCTATTGGATTAAAAGACACAAAGTGATATTTTTTTTTAATATTCGGGATGAACTGTTGACGTGAGATTCAAGAAAAATCTTACTTCATCAGATTGTATATCCTGTATATTCTGCCTTCATCAAAGTAAAAATATGTACCTACACCCACATTGTTAATATTAAAATCATTTGATTTTATTCCTTTATTATAAGTCATAAAAATCAGAAGCACTTTCAGTACCTAAATGCCATTATTGTTATTATTTTATTGGACATAATTCGATTTTTTCAAGGCATTATAGATATCATAGACATCGAAATTTATTGTTAGAATTTAAACATGTGGTAGTTTTTCTGTATAGCATTACACAGAAGTAGAGTGCCAAATCAATGGACCCCGAAAAAAAAAGTTTATAGGAAAATGTGGTTTCAGTCAGTTTGTAGTGCTTGCCCTTAATTCGTTTAATAAGTATTTTATTATCTACACAAACAAAAATGTATCCTCTATTTTATATATTTTGTTATCGGGCAATATTTTGTACTCGTATGGCAAAAAAGTACTTAGTAGTAGTATCTTGGAAACGAATTCGGAAACAGTGGCTGCGCCCATTTGATCAACACTCTCGAATCTACAACGTATTAAAATTTCACCCAAATTGACAAAAGCCACATTTTCCTATTTTCTTAGTAGGCCTTTCTGAATAAAAACTATAAACAACATTATGAAGATACCGAGTTCTTGTAGATTTTGTGTCCTTTGTATTATTATATTGGTATTATTATTGGTACTTATTTAGGACATCGATTTGTTAACGCTATGTTAACTTAAGTTTAATAATACTTTTTGTAAAATATGTTTCAGAAATCTGAGGAATACAATATAATACTTGAAGGATAAGTTCCAATTCAATGTAGTATTATTCTCCAGTATCTTTATAATCTATTTTAGTGCCGACTCTAAATGTTCTTTTTACTATGGACATAGAGTTCTACTGCGACATAAAATTATATTTGATGCAGTTGAGCTCGCACCACGATGCAGTTCACAATAATATTTTTATTGCTAAGCGTGTCTCTAACGGTTGCTAAGTATTTCCTTGATTATGAAATATCTAAGGGAAGAAGCACCGTTATTCCGTACTGCATAGTGAAATTGATTCAAAACTCAAAAATGGATCTTGATGTGTATCTGTCTCAAGCTGAGAACAACGATAAAGCCGTTGACTTTAAAGATGAAGTCAGTAAGACACTTAGCGCATACAGTTTACCATATTTTTTGACTTCGGCAGTGCTTGAAAAGGAAAATTTAGTAAATAATATGAACATTCTTCTGGTAACGCAATGTGATACTCAAATAGACAATGACAATTTTTTGCCTGAAATTAAAACTTTAGTGGTCTATCACGAGGACTTTGAACACTGCGAATTAAACTTGAAAAACATCAGCATTAAGACCTCTATTTCTGATATGACATTTTTAATTAAATCAAAAAATATGAGCACTTACAACTTTGTCACGTTTTACCAGAAAATAGACAAAAAGTCTTGTGTCATAACCAGGACTGATACACCAAAGATATTGGGAAATTGTGGCAAATACAGTGAAGTAAGCATCGACAAAGTTTTTCCAAAGAAAGCTCCATCAGGACACCAAGGTTGCCCATTGAAACTTGGCGTAGCAGATTTTTTTCCATTTATTGTATTTGATAAAGAAAGTGAATTAAAAGATCTGACACCTTTGAAAGATGTCAAAGGTTCGGACATAGAGATATTAAAAATTATAGCAGGATATTACGATTTAACACTTGATATATACTATTTCTATCGGAATGAACAGAATCCATTTCTAGACATGGAATTTCTGAAATACATTAACAATGGTTCTTTGGATGTGTGTATCGGCGGTATGTACCGGGTGTACGGTAATGCGGTGGCTTACTCTGGTAATTACAATAGACAAGCGGCCATTTGGGTTTACACTATTTCGAGGGAGAAACCCAACTGGATCTTATTCATCACGAGAATTCAAGGACTATACATCTTCTTCGCTTTCTATATAATTTATTCTATCACCTGGTACGTGATCTCGAAATTCGACAAACAAAGCGTTAGTTTAACCGACACTCTCTTCTTCAGTTGGGGCGCGTTAATCGGTGGCGGTACGCTTCAAAAAAGCGTTTCCAAGAAACAGAAGATTTTAAATATCACGTACTTGTACATGTGTATTCACTTATCAGCTTACATTTCCTGCGTGTCCTACGCGTTGTTGACTATAAAGGGCCCTCCGAAGCTGTTTAAAACTAGCGACGATATCATTGAAAGTGGTCGCGTAGCTTATCTTAATGAGAAGACTAAATACTTCATAGAGGACCCGAAGTATTTGAAATTTGCGCAGACTTCGGAGAACTGCGTCGATTTCATGGATTGCACACAGCGCATACTTGACGGCGATGGCGTTACAGTACTGAATGATGGCATTTACATAATTATGCAGGCGCTTACCATTGAGAATGGGGAAGCGAAGATAATGAGAACAATCGCGGACAACTTGGTGACAGTCTATCACGAGATGTTAATACGCAAGAATAGTTTTATAGTTGAAGGCTTCAGAAAATTGTTGCTGCGTTTGTTCGAGGCTGGTATTTGTGATTATTTGTACAATGAAGCTATTGGGATGTTTATGGTGGCCAAGTCTCAGGCAGTTAGCAAACAGGTGCACCGGAACAGCTACAGCTGTGAAGAAGGATGCTCTATCTCGTTGTCACAATGCGCTGGTGCGTTTTACATTTGGCTGTTTGGATGTTGTTTGTCTATTGTCGTATTTATAATTGAGATAACGGTTCATAGAGGAAAAAGGATTGTAAATTCTATTGGATCCGTGTCTTATGTTACTACTATTATCAATCAGACATAAAATTTCGGTGTCATTCATTGCATAGTTTGGAAAATATTTAGAATTAAATGTTTAGATGTAACAATTTGTTTTAATAGAATATTTAATATATTTGGGTGGTGTACTTAGTAATTAGTACGTAATTTATTTAATTAACGAGTACTTGTCGTTGAAGTGAAGTATGACGTAATAAAATTAAATTCAAGTAGGTAAGTAATATTCTGTTAATTACTTTGAGGTTAATAATTATCAGTATGCTTGAAAATAATATCTTAAAATACTTGAGGTCTCACTCGCTTTAACCAAATACCATGAAAATTTCGGTTACATTTCTATGTAGTAATGTTAACCTGAATAAATGACGAACCCATTAGAAGATTATGACGCTTGAAACGAAATGTACCTCTGCCAACTCCTCTTTGCGATTTAATGTATTTATATTTCAGATTAACCATCTGTATTTGTATTGTCAATTATCCATAACAGCGTCTGTGGTCCAGTTCGTCGGATACTTGACTTGTAACCGGGAGGTCCGGGTTCGAGTCCGGTTACTGGACGTGTACCAATGGGTCTCTTTTTCAGAGCCTATGTACGCAACGCAACGCTCGTATGGTGAAAGACAACATCGTGATGAAACCCGCACACCACAAGGTGTGTGAACCCTATAACGGCGATGGGCTCACCCCCTGTCACGTTGGGTTAAATACGCTTGGTGAACCGTGGGCATTGCTTTAGCAAGTGCCTCTGCCTACCCCGCTTTGGGATTAAAAGGCGTGAAGTGTATTATTTTATCAAAGAAAGGAGATTACTATGGGATAAACGTAATAAATCATACTCAAATCGTTTATTAACGCACCGGGGATGGGTAAATACTTAAGATATGAATTTTCTGATAAAAGAATACGACGGAGCTGTGACATGTTTACGCGTTGGACGCAGATAACTATTGCACGCAGGACACTCGATCCGATTCGCATCGGATCGCATTAAAAACGCATCGCATCGTATTCGCAACGTATCGTATGAAATCGTTCACTGAGGACGTAGCGTAAGGCTCAGAACAATAGTAAATGGGGTCATTGTGGGTTGAAGGCATTGTCTGCCGGATGGGACCTAAAAAAGAACAGACATACTGACCTCCCTGTGGGCTAACATATGGCGGTATTTCATCATCTTCATACAGCTGACTCTGAATGTCTTCTGACGTCGGCGCAGCTCGCGTGTCCGATTTTCCGACCAGTCTCTAAAAATCACGGACACCGGATGACATCTCTCGAGCGTAGTCGGGTTTTTGTCCAATCGTTTATTTAAACTTTTGACAGTTCGTATTAGTGATGTGCTTACCCCCACGTCCTCAGTGCACGAATGAATACGATGCGATCCGATGCGTCCCATACATTTTGACGTTTGTCACGTGACATTTTCTGTCAAAATGTCACGTTACAAACGTCATGTCAAAAGATCGCATCGTATTCATCGGGGATTCATCGGGGACGTGGGGTTAGCTTCGTCTACGAGAACGTCGATTCGACTTTCGGCAAGATTCGATTGCGAAAAAAAAAAACGATATTTTTCATTATTTCACCAAACGCAAACTGGGCGAAGGTCGTAGAAAGAACAAATACTTATGTATTCCGATTGGAATCGAGATCTTACAGTGGACAATATACATACTAGAGGAATAATAATTAATTTAAATCAAGATTCTAGTGATAGTTCTATAGCGGATAAATCAGATGACTCGTCTTAACCCATTAGCACACAATGTATTCGGAGTCTAACAAGTTATTTTTAACTCTATTACTAGAGTAATAAAAGTCAAAATCAATCAAAGAGTCAGGATTTTTCTGGGCGTTAATGGGTTATTCTTTCATAAATTTGTTATTTTTTAGGTACGTTAACGGTTGGAAAGAGTATAGTATATCATACTAGCTGACCCGGCAAACGTGGTTTTACCAATAAACATTTTTATTTATTTATTACCAATTTATGAGCTAAAATTCTGCCAAGTTTCATCAAAATCAGTCCAGTACTTATACACAAACTTTTTTATAAGGAAACGCGCACTGACATGATATTAAATGTTTGTGTATAATATTAAATGTTTAAAACGGGTATTATAGCGCGAAGATTAATCAAAGACAAGCATTCAGCTTACCTTCGTTGTTTGACTGACAGCTCGAGCTGACTGACAGCTCGCGACCACGACACATGTAACTGTGTCGAAACGTCGGGCAAACAACGAAGGTAAGCTGAATGCTTGTCTTTGATTAATCTTCGCGCTATAATACCCGTTTTAAACATTTAATATTATACACAAACATACAAACTTTCACGTTTATAATATTAGTAGGATTTCTTTTCGTACCTTCTCAATATGAGCGACGGTCTCACTGTAGGAGCGATATTGCGCCAGAAATTTGCTTCTTTCTCCCTCCTTGACCATGATGACAAAATTTGATTCGGAACTTCGGGCCCGACCTGGAATAAATATTGTTGGTGATCAATCGACTAACTACACTGCGTGTCGAAGGAGACCCCGAGCAATGGTCATAGAAACGTTGTTGGGCTCGACAATATGAACAACATTTACAACGGAAACTACTATTCTGGGAAATAAATTTCATCTCAACTCAATATCGTTCACCGGGTATTTTGGCGAGAATATAATCAAAGATAAGCTCGAGGTTACCTTTGTTAGTTTATTCCACCACGACGCATGCAACTGCGTCGAAACGTCGAGTAAAATAACAAAGGTAAGCTCGAGCTTTGTCTTAGATTATATTGGCGCCTATATACCCGGTTTTTTTTTTCACTATGAACAAGCGTTTGACCACCATCCTGCCTGATGTTAAGCAGCGATGTGGTCTACGATGGAGCACACTTGTTCAGTATGTACTTATTCACCCGCGACTTGAAGACCTTCAAACTATACTGCGCAGGAAACACAGACTCCGGCAAGTCGTTCCACATCCTGGCGGTACGCACTATGAAAGTGGACGCAAACCGTTTGGTTCGCGTAAATGGCAAATCCACCTGGTATGGATGACGTTTTGCCGTTCTCCTGGTTGTCCTATTGTAAAAACGCGATGGGGGTATTAGGTTATGCAACTCCGTAGCACACTCTCCGAAATGCACCCGATAGAAGACAGATAGGCTCGCAACTTTGCGGCGATGCTCTAGGCTTTGTAGCCGAGAATCAAACAGCCTGTTGTCACCTATGAGCCTTCTAGCACGCCTCTCTATTGCCTCCAGAGCCTTCAAGCTGGTATTTGGCTGATCCATCCCAAAGATGAGAGCAGTATTCCATACACGATCGAACTTGTGCTTGATACAGTGTGAGCAACTGTTCCGGTGTGAAATAGGTTCCATAATCAAATGTTGAAAAAAAATGGCATCTGTATTCGTTCTTAATTATTTGGCCAGCCAGTATGCTGAAACATTTACGATATGGTTCAATGTTATAAAATTATGATATAATTTTTTTTTCATCGTGTAAATAAATGGATGTAACAATAGCCTGTAAAAATTTTGCAATGGAATAGAACATTTTAGGTAAGAAAAAAAACATATAACTAGTTTTGAACCAAGTAAGTTTGATAACTAAAACGTTTTGAATAAATTGTTCTTAATTATATGGCCACAACTGTATTCTCAACTAGCTTTCCGCCCGCAGCTTCGCTCGCGTGGACTTCGGTTATATTGGGTATAAAGGAATATTTTTGTTTTCCTCGGGAATGTAAATTATTTCCGGGATAATAATGCCCTATTATTTAAACCGGACTTCTAACCATAAGTCTGCAAAATTTCAAAGCAATCTGATGAAAAGAAATTTAAAAAATAAATACACTTCACGCCTTTTAATCCCAAAGCGGGGTAGGCAGAGGCACTTGC